>CATIWR010172839.1:0-52377 GCA_949677035.1 Omphalea diandra
TATATATATATATATATATATATATATATATTGATGCATTCAGTCAAGGCAACTCCAATAAGGATCTATTACAACTTCAAGACCTAATTACAAAAGGAAGGCTTAAGAAGTTTAAAGATGTACTTGGAGCTTTTATACAAGGAAGGATATGGAAAGAATTGGCCCAAACAGACCAAGGATTGCATGAAACCCAAATGCATGAAGATGAGAGCTTAGACTCTTCAAATGGAGTGCTTAATTTAATCCAATGGAGCCCAATTGATAGAGAGGACCAAAGCCCAACACCATTCAGCCATAGCATGGAATTGAGCCCAAAATGTGAAGACAAGCCCAAACGTTAAAGATCCATGCTAGATTTGCTTAGTTGGCATTCTCTTCCTATTGCTATAAAGAATTCTCCTCATTGGCTAAATATCATATTTCTTTTAGTTAGGATTCTTTAGTTAGTTATTTATTTGTGTTAGGAATTTTGAAATAAGGTGCTTTAATGCTAGAAATTAGTCAGGCTAGATCATGGCAACCAATAGAATTATTTGCTTTTAGTCTTTATATGCGAGTGAGATTAGTTCTCTTAATAGGTTTAAGAGTTCTAAATTCGATCAGAACATGTAAGGCTGAATTACAAAGGGTTTTTAGGGTTTTTGTAACATTTGTGAATGATATTTAAGCCCCTATTTGGTTATTAATAAGAGGACAAATGATTTTTGCTTAAACGTTGCGAGATTGATTCTCTTCTTGAATTCTTGAGTGGACTTGGTGAGATTGTTGAGTGAGTTTGATAATTTCACAAAATTAGTTTAATATAGGTCTTGAATTACTTGGTTAATTTAGGATTGAAATTAACACAACTTAAATCATATATTTCAGGTTATTAGAAATAAGTTTTCTAGAGATCTAGCTTAGATTTAAGGATTTATCTTCTTCTTAATCATTGAATTATACTTAGGACTTGTGTTCATCAAACGGGAAAGAAGTTAATTGCACCTCGTTTGTATCATATATACTTTTTGCATATGGAAGTATACGGCCAAGTAGAGATGATTCATTCCGTTTATGTCACCAATCATATCTAATTTCATTGTCATTTAGCCTTAGTTTTTTAATTGATAAACATTTAAACATTTTCATTATTTTTAAGCATATTCAATTATGCATCATGCAATTTTATGTATTAGATATAATTTTCTTTGATGAAAGTTCTATTTTTAATTTGAAAGTGATAATATATTTTTTTTTTGTGCTTTATTTGTAAATATTAGTACTCTATTATGAAATAAAAAAAAAGTCAGAGAATAATCCCGCTATTGTGCTATAGCCGCAAAATTATCACAAACAATTAAAATTTTAAGAAATATTTTTCTATATAAATAATAATAAATCAATTTTGTCAATAATTAATTATGACAGAAATATCTTCTTAGTAGTTATAGTAATGACAAAATGATTTTTGTCACTTTTAAATAATAAAATTCTAGTGAAAGAAAATTTTCTCATATTAATTTAAAAGTGATAAGATATAAGTTATCATTATATAGAAATAGTGAGAACAAGTTTACTCCTTAAATATCTTGTATGATAAAATATAATTTATCATAATATAAAAATAGTGAGAATAAGTTTACTCATTAAATATCTTTTATGACAAAATATAATATATCATAATATATAAATGGTGAGAACAAGTTTACTCATTAAATATCTTTTATGACAAAATAAATTTATCATTATTAAATTATTGCGAGAATGTCTATTTTCTCATGAATATATTTTATGACAATAATATTTATCAATCTAAAATTGTGAGAACATTTTGTGTCAAAAATATATTTTTATCACAAAAATGTTATACTTTGACTTTTGACTTGTAATTAATTGTGACAAAATTTTATTTTTTGAGACAAAATTATACTCATTAGATATTTTTATGACAAAATAAATTTATTATTATTGATTTATTATGAGATGGTCTCTTTTCTCACAAATATATTTTGTGATAATAATATTTTATCAACTCTAAAATTGTGAGAATATTGTTTTGTCAAAACAATGATTTTATCACAAAAATTCATACTTTGACTTTTGACTAGGATTAATTGTGACAAAAATTTATTTCTTATGACAAAATTATACTATATAGTGACATAATTAATGGTTACAAAAGTTTTTTTTTTTTTATGACAAACATAAATGATCACAAAAGCTATTTTTTATGACAAACGTTAATTGTCATAATTAATTATAATATTGTGGCAAATTTATATTTGTCACAAATTAGTTATTAAGACAAGCTTATTTTGAGAAATTTGGTTACCAACTGATTTCGTCACAGTATGTTAATCCTGATGAATTTAACATTTATTGTGATAAAATAATTTGTAGCAAGAAGCCAAATTTCTTGTAGTGATACACACACACACATGTACATATCTATATACATATATACTTACAAACATACATACATACATATATGTATGTATGTATATACATCCATATATACATACATATATATATGTGTGTGTGTGGAGAGAGAGAGAGAGAGAGAAACACATACACACATACACTATATATTAAGAAATAAAATTCTTATATTGTTTTAATTAAAGAATTTTAATAAAATTATATTTTTCTTATTATTATATTATTTTTAAAAATTTTATTTTTTATTTATTAAATATTTATTTTAGTAATTTATTTCATATATTTAATTTTGAAATTATATGTCATAAATCAAATATTCATTAGATTGAATAAACTATGTATGTTTAGTTTAATGCTCTATTTATTTCACGGAAAATAATTTGTCTAAGTAAATATTTTCTAAGCAATATATTTTCTGATATTTGGCATATGCTATAAAAAAATATTAATTTTTTATTTATAGGATTATAAGAAAATTTAAATTATAAATATTTTATATTTATACTATTTATTATTTAATATAAAAAATATATTAAAAAAATTTTTTTTTTGTGATTTTCACTATCACTAATAACCACAGTTGACCGATGATGTACAATAATGGATGTCGATAGTAAAGAATGACCAACAATAACAAATACATGTATTTATATGATTTATATTTTTTTGGATGAGTTTTTAAAATCTAAAAATTGATTTCCTGTTTTTAAAAAGAGAAGTCATTTTCCTGAAAATTAACTTAATTTTTCCTTTGATAAAAAAAATGATTTCTATTGATTAATTTTTTTTGATGAACTAAATAGAAAAAATATTTTCCTGAAAAATATTTTTCACAAAATAAACAGAGTCTAATTCTTATCAAAATGTAAATCACATTTCTTAAGATTATGTTTGGTATATAAAGGTAAACAAAACAAAATATGACAAGACAAAAGTTTGTTTCCATCTATTGTTTGGAATAACTAGAATAGAACCAATGTTCTGTCCTATTTTCCTCTTATTTGAAATATTAAGATAATAAATAATACAATACAAGATTAAATAAAAATAATCAAATTTTAATGTAAATAAAAATTACATTTCTATTATTATTTTTAATTATGTTTAGTTTTTAGAATAATATTTTTTATTAAAAAACAAATAAATTGTATGCAATATCTTCATTTGCTACTTATGATAATCATTTGTCATTTGTAAAACAATATCAACATTCAAATATAATGCCTTATACATATTAAAATATTCAACTTTACATAAAATATATTAGAAATAAAAAAGTTCCATTTTCTATTATTATTTTTAATTATGTTAAGTCTTTAGAATAAGATTTTTTATTAAAAAAACAAATAAATTGTATGCAATATCTTTATTTTCTACTTATGGTAATCATTTGTCATTTATTAAACAATATCATTATTCAAATATAATGCCTTATGCATATTAAAATATTCAACTTTACAAAAAATATATTAGTAATTCACACACTTAAATTACTACATAAGTTAATATTGAGATATATTTTTTAAGTTCTCCTTGAAAAAGCAAGAAAGTCATAAGGTTTTAATAACTACTAAATAAATATATAATCTACTAGTGAAGAAATCTTCTAAAAAATTTCTTTCTTTAATGACCTGCGAATCTCCAAATAAATGGACATATTTAGGTTGGTTTATTAAATTAATTCCTATGTCAATTTATTCATCTTTAGTATGATCCATTTTTGAAGCTTCCCAATAATATTAGTTATAAATTCCACTCGATTTATTTATTATGCAATCATAGCCAAATCCTCTTTAATACCAACCATTTCTTTACTGGAAGTATCAATAAACTCAACAAAATCTATTTTCAAAGTCATTGAAAAGCTCTGGCCATCTCTCTTATTTTCTTTGGAAATAATTTTTTTTTAATATTTTAGGCAACCACCGGTACATTCAACTAGTGACAAAATATTTTTCTCTTTATTTTCCTTATTTTCTTTAATAAAGTAGATTATTTTACCCTATTTGTTAATTTTTATTTTATTTTGTCTGTCTTTTGTGAGTTTTTATTTTAGATTTATTATTTTTGTCTCTTTTAATAAGAGCTTTTATCTCTTTTTTTAAAGTTTTGGTGGTTTCAGATTAATTTTTTAATAATATATGATAACATATTCTTAGAATCGTCTTTCAAATATGTTTTGTCATATTACTTGAATTTTAGACCACATCACATTATAATATCATGTTTGGTAAGATATCCATAATTGATAAAAATATAAGGTCATCAAAAAATATTTAGGGTGAAATAAAACAATGATTTTGGAGTTGAACCAATATGCAATTATTAGTAGTATTGAAGATCAATTTTATATTGGTACTCTAGATCGTAAGATTATTTTCTCGTAAAATTATTTTATTTTATAGATGTTGTATGAATATTTATAAATGAAGATATCTTTTATTATTCTTAAAAAATAAACTCACCGAAATTTATGTTTTATCTTTATTCCATTTTGTATTGGTATTTTGGATATTGGATGCTGAAATTACTGAGGTATTTTTAATAATAAAGGTGATGCTTGTTAAATCTAACATGGGAGTTTTGATAAACCAAGCTTGTCTTGATAATTACAAACACATCTAAAAGCTAACTCTTGTTCAAGTTGGTGAGTAAGATCTTACCCTTATATCAATCTTTTGACCAAAGACTTTAAGAAGAAGAGTTTTGGAAAAAACTCTAGGTATCCAAAACCAACGAGTGTTGTTGCATTTCAATAAGCGTTGTGCCTTCATCTATGAGCATTGGAGATTCTCAACTGGCATTGAAACGACAATCAAATTGTGAGTTAAGGTTTATGGATCCCACAACCATCGATTCTCTCATAGCACAACAAACATTGGATGTTGAAATCACTTGAGCTTCATAAGTTGACCTTCACAAGAGGCATTGCATTTTCAGAATGGGTGTGGCTCATCGATACCTCAACAGGCATTGGACCAAATAACTTGATGTGAACATAACCCGTAAAGTCTCAACACGAGTGTTGGACTTATACCAATGAGCATTGGAAAAGCACCAAGGCAGAGCTAGAGTTTGTGGACCTTCCAACGTGAGATGTTCAAATGTTCAACAAGCATTGAGATACTTTTCAACGAGCACTAAACCAAACCCAATAACTATTGAAACACTATACAAAATCTTAAAAAATAGAGCATCAATTTTACATCCTCCTCAAGATTTGCAATAAGTATTATCCATATCCCAACAGAAGTTGAAGTTTAATTCCAACAGGTGATGAGAAGCTCCAACAGTCGTTGAAGGAGTTGGTGACTAAAAAATTGAGAAAGTTAGAAGATGAGTGTTTAGACAAATCTCTCTCTAATAGCTAGTTCCAATAGGCATTTTAATATCCAATAGGCATTTTAATAAAATCAACGACCATTGAAGTTGTATTTTAACCCAACAATGGGCTTAGAGACTGTCCAACAAGCATTAAATGACTACTTTATGATATGGAGTGACAACCTTCCTTCTAATGGCTAGTTTTACGTCTTTGCCTATGAAAGGACTCTCCTACAATAGGACTAAGTAGAGAAAAGGTGAAAAATGGTCAAAAATGAGTTTATTTTATAACAAAAGGGATGAAACAAGTGTGATCTAGCTTCAAGGAAAGATCAATCGTCAAAACTTTTATAAGACTTCTTTTAAAAACAGAATTGAAGAACAAATTTAAGACATCTCTCAAAATTCTCCACCAAGTCAAACATAATTTGTAAGCCTGGTCATTATTGTTTGTAGCTTGAGTGAGAGTGTTCTTTTTCATTTTAAAATTATAAATTCTTTAGAGAAAGGTTTTTTAGTTTAAGAGATCTTAGTAGATCAAAACCATTTTTGTGAAAGGTTTAAGGCAGTATCTATAAACTACTTTAGGAAACAGTCTTAGTAGCATCTAGACGTCTACTTGTAATGGCTTAGTAATGCTTGGAAACTACTAGTGTAAAGGTGATTGATAACACCTAGAATCTATCTTGATAGTGAAAGGCTCTAGAGGAAGACTAGAGAAGAGGACGTAGGCAGGGTTGTGCTGAACCTCTATAAATTGAATATGTTGATTTCTCTTTATTTTTGCATATAGCCTTTATTGTTTCTTACTTGTCATTGCCCTATTCAACCCCCCTTCTATGGCACCACAGGACTAATTAATATCAGAGCTTATCTCTCTATCAAGGCTTAAGTGTTCAAAGTAAAAAACATGATAAGTCATGAGGAATCACAATCAATTTCATAAGCCATAGTTTTTTTAAAGGAGATGACTTCAAGTATTGCAAAAACCATATGAAAATCTTTCTTGACAATGAAATCAAAGATCTATGGGACATTGTTGATGAAGGAAGAGAAGTTTCAAATAAATTGGTTAGAGACGTTCTTGTTCCCAAGCCCAAAGTGAGTGGACAACTGAAGAGAATAAGGCAAACTTGAAGAACAGATGAGCTATGCATGTTCTCTTTTGTGCAATCCATAAATCTCAGTGTGCAAAACTATAAATGTGCATATTAATAAGAGAAATCTGGAACACTTTGCAGACTCAGCATGAAGCCACCATTGAAGTGAAGAAGAAAAAGATACAAATGCATACTTGCATGTATGAAACTTTTGTATACCAACCTGGTGAGACAATAATTGAGATGTACAATAGGTTTATTGACATAGTGGGTATTCTCAAAACTTTTAAAAAGTCCTACTCTAATGAAGACATAGCGGCAAAGATCTTAAGAACTCTTTCCAAAGACAAGTAGGAAGCTAAAAAGACAGCCATATAGGAGGCTAACAAGTTGGGAGTCTTATCTCTGGATGAACTAATGGGAAAGCTTCTAGCACATGAAATCACACTTGAGAAGATATCTGAAAGCTTTGGAGTGAGAAAGAAAGAATTGGCCCTAAAAGCCAAAAAGGTACACTCTGAATCTCTTTCTTCTTTTTACTTACTAACATCTTCTTCTAGTGATGATGAAATAAGTAGTGAAGATGAGCACCTTGCCCTCATAACAAACAAAGTAAAAAGATTTCTCTCAAAGAGTAAAAAGGCAAAGAGATATAAGAACAAAAGTAGTAAGCGTCAACTCATTTGCTATGGTTGAAATGAAAAAGGACACATAAAGTCTGATTATCCAAAGCTGAAAAAAAAATAAAGTTTCTATTAAGAAATACACCTCCAAGAAAGACAAGGGAATGTACAAGGCGACTTGGGATGACTCAAGTGACTCTAAACCTAATGAGGAGGATACTGGACGAGAGCTAGCCAATCTTTATTTCATGACAATTGAGGAAAAATTAGACGAGTCTTCAAGTAAGCACTCCTTTAATAACGACACTGACAGCGATGGTGAGAATGAGATAAATCCTCTTGATTCTTATTCTAAAGATGAGTTATATTCAATTATCACCAAGTTAACCATGAAAGTTGAGACTCTTAAGTCTAGCACCTCTACTCTTAAGAAAGAGAAAAAATCCTTACAGGAATGTGCTAAGAGTCAAGAGACTCTAGCTAAAGAAGTCGAGCATCTTAAGGCTGAGAATTCCAAGCTTAAGGATAACCTCAACAAATTTACCAATGTAAAAAAGAAACTAAACTCCATCCTTGAAATTCAAAGGAGCCTTTCCATAAAACATGGATTAGGATATAATGCTTCTACCTCTACTGCTCCTTCTACTTCTAAAATTATCTTTGTTAAGGCTAAGGAAGTTAGTGTGCCAAACCTAATTAGAATGCCTAAAGTTCCCAAAAAGGGAAATGCCAAGACCAATGGCATAAAGGTTAAGTCTTAGTCTTTTCATACATAAATGAGACATGCTCCTTTTAGAGCAAATTATGCCTACATGTATTACTCTTACAAGCCTAAAAGGCAAAGTCTTCAAAGGCGCAGAAATTGGCATACTCATGCATATAGGTTTACACTTTATATGAGAGACCTGACATGAGAAACACTCTTAGACAATTAGCTTAGAGGAGTTATAAATCTCACAAACACCATGCATATGTTTTACCTAGAAATTGGACATCTGTGCATTTTAATGGTGAATGCTTTTATTATGGTGTTTATGGCCACATTGCCTATCATTGCCTTACTAGAAGGCACGATGAACAGATGGCTAGAACCAACACTTTAGGACCCAAAAAGATTTGGGTACCTGAGACTCGATTCTCTTTATTTTGCAGATGTGTTTGAAATCCCAAGTTGGAAAGTAAAAGTGGTATATAGACAGTAGATGTTCAAAGCACATGAAAGAAGAAATAGAGTTCTTCATGCAATGAGAGAAATTTGAAGGACTTGGAAATGTATCATTTAGAGATAATGGGAAAGGCAAAATCATTGGCATAGGTAAAATTGGTAAGGATGTTGACTTATCCATTTTTGATAAAGTTTTGCTTGTTGATGGACTCAAACATAATATATTGAGTGTAAGTTAGCTTTGTGACAAAGGCCTCAAAGTTATGCTTAAACCACAAGCTTGCTATGTGTCAAGGATGAGCGATAATAAAATCTTGTTCATTGGTAGGAGAATTCATAACATTTATGTCATTGATTTAAATTCTCTTATTAATAATGATGCATGTGTCTAGTATCTACAATGAATGAAAGGAAAACCTGACATAAAAGGATAGGACATGCAAGTATGGAACTCTTTAACAAGCTAAAAAAGAGAAACGTGGTTGAAGATTTTCTTGAAATGAAGTTTGTAAAGGAAGGAGTTTGTGAAGCATGTCAAAAAGGAAAGCAGGTAAAATCTTCATTCAAAGCTAAGAACATAGTAAGTTCATCTAGACCCTTGCAATTACTACATATGAACTTGTTTGAACCCACTAGAGTATCTAGCTTAGGAGGTATGCATTACGCATTGGTCATTATAAATGATTACTCTAGGTACACTTGGGTGTTGTTCCTTCCTCACAAGGACTCTTGTTTTAATGCCTTTAAGACCTTTACTAAAAGAATTCAAAACCAAAAGGATTTAAAAATCTCTTCAATTTGAAGTGACCATATAGGAGAATTTTAAAATGCTAAATTTCATAGCTTTTATGTTGAGCATGGCATCTCATATAACTTCTCAACTCCTAAAACACCACAATAGAATGGTGTAGTAGAAAGGAAGAATCAAACTCTTCAAGAAATGGCTAGGACCATGTTAAATGAGTATACTCTTCTTAAATACTTTTGGGCTAAAGCTACAAACATTTCTTATTACGTGTTAAATAGAGTATTGGTCAGGCCCTTGTTAAAGAAACCTCTCTATGAGTTATGGAACAACAAGACACCCAAGATTGCAAATTTTAGAGTATTTGGTTGCAAGTGTTTTATCCTAAACACTAAGGACAACCTTAGAAAATTTAACTCCAAATTCGATGAAGGAATTTTCCTTGGATACTCTACTACTAGCAAAGGGTATAGAGTCCTCAACAAGAGAACTATTATTGTTGAAGAGTCTATGCATGTTATTTTTTATGAATTTGATCCCACTTCTTCAAGAAAAGAAAAAGATTGATGATCTTATAGGTTTCATGAGTAAGCTAAATATTAGAAAAGAATGGAAGAATATGGACAAGCACAAGAAAAGAAATGTGAAGAAAATTCAGATCAACCTTTTCCTACTCCAAATGAAGAAGAAACTCAGTTGGAAAGGGACTGGGTCTTCAAGAAAGATCATCCAAGAGATCTCATCATAAATGATCCATCAAGTCGAGTAACAACTAGATCATCATTTAGAAATACATATGCTAATCTTAGTTTTGTTTTACTTATTGAGCCTAAAACCATAGATGAGGCCATAAAGATGAGCATTGGGTTCTTATTATACAAGATGAAACTCAATCAGTTTGAAAGGAACAAAGTATGGACCTTAGTTCCCATACTTTAAAAGCATTCCATTATTAGAACCAAATGGGTCTTTAGGTTGATGAGTATGGAACCATAGTTAGAAACAAGGCTCGGTTAGTAGCCAAAAGCTATAACCAAGAAGATGGAATTAACTCTAATGAGACATTTACCCTATAACAAGGTTAGAAGCCATTAGGATTTTACTTGCATTTGCTTCTCATATGAATTTTAAATTATATCAAATGAATGACAAGAGTGCTTTCCTTAATGGCTACATTGGTGAAGAAGTTTATGTTGAACAACCCTCTGGTTTTCAAAGCCATTGCTTTCCTAACCATGTATTCAAGCTCACCAAAGCCTTATATGGCTTGAAGCAAGCTCCAAGAGCTTGGTATGAAAGGTTAAGCAACTTTCTTATTCTCCAAAGGGTTGGTAGACACAACACTCTTCTCTAAAGAGAAGAATTGAGACTTATTGCTTGTGCAAATGTATGTAGATGATACTATTTATGGTTCCATTAGTGATTGCTTATGTGAAGATTTCTCCGAAGTGATGAAAAGTGAGTTTGAGATGAATATGATGGGAGAACTCAAGTTCTTTCTTAGATTACAAATCAAATAAGAAAAGGAAGGGATCTTCATCAACTAATGAATATGATGGGAGAACTCAAGTTCTTTTTTAGATTACAAATCAAATAAGAAAAGGAGGGGATCTTCATCAACCAGGCTAAATACACAAGAGACTAATAAAAAGATTTGGCATGAAAAATAGTAAACCATGTAAAATTCCAATAAGCACCAAGATCAAACTTAGGATAGATGAACATGGTAAGGTTATGGATCAAAATTTATATGGAGGTATGATTAGTAGTCTTCTCTATCTAATTGCATCTAAGGTTAATATTATATCTAGTGTGTGCTTTTGTGTAAGATATCAGTCCAATCCCAAGAAGTCTCACTTGCACGTTGTTAAACACATACTCAAATAACTTAATGGTATTCCCAACTTAGGATTTTGGTATCCTAATAGTTCTTCATTTAAGTTAAAAACATGTTCAGATGCTAATTTTGCAAGGTGCTCCTTAGATAGAAAGAACACTTCAGGCACATGCCAATTTCTTAATGAATGTTTAGTGTCCTGGAGAAGCAAAAAGCAAAATTTAGTTGCTTTGTCTGTAGTTAAAGCTGAGTATATAGGAGCAAGTCTTTGTTATGCTCAAATCCTATGGATGAAGTAGCAACTTCATGATTACAAGGTTATTATAAATCAAGTGGCCATTAAATGTGATAACATTGGTGCCTTCAACTTGTTTAGGAATCCCATTCAGCATTCTAGGAGTAAGCATATAGATATAAGATATCACGTTCTAAGGAATCATGTTAATAATAGTGATATTGTATTAGAATTTACTAATTCTAACTATCAATTGGCATATATTTTCACTAAACCTCTTTGTGATGAAAGAATGCAATTCATCAAAAGAGAACTTGAAATGATTGATGGAAGTATATTAAGTTAACACCAATAGGTTATTCCATTTTACCTTTGTTAATTCATATATAATCTTTGTTGATTGATTGTTGATGTATTATGTGATAGGACTTTAATTAAAGTCTTTAGATTCTATAAGCTAAAGATTTTTTCTTGTGTTTTGTCTTGATCAAATGTCCCCTTATTAATTGAATTCATGATAATATCGTTGAGTTTAATTAATAATTTACATCAACTTAGCTTTGAAAATGTTTGCTCATTTTAAAAATCTATTTTAAACTTGGTTTTGCTTTGGAAAACATGGCTAATGGTCGTTGCGAATTTGCTAATGACCATTGTGTTATTTGTGATTTACACCTTATGTTTTTGCACACCACCATGATCATTATGGATTTTCAATGACTGTTGTTCTTTACCCAATGGGCATTACAAGCTACAACCATCGTTGAATAAAGATACTTTTGCTTTCGTTGTGCTTTTGTTATATATATATATATATATATATATATAATATCTACTTTAACTATTTCCTTTATTTGTCACTTGCATCATTCATCAATCACTAAACCAAATGGCACCCAAAGCTGAAACAACTAAGAGATATAAATAACCTACTTGAAAAAAACCCACAACCCTCCTACTTAAGTTTATAAACTAAGGAAAACTTGGCCTCAATGTTTGCTCAGTATAAGAAAAGGTCAAGTGAACCATCCTCCACTCCTCAATCCTCAAAGAAGGTAAAGTCTATTCCAAAATCCAAAGGGAAAGGAAAGAAGATAGAAATAGAGCAAACTCCCCTCATTGTCTAGAAATTTCACCTTAAGATAGATAAAGAGAAGGAATTGGCACTAAAACTCTTTAAGAGACATCTAGGAGGAGGCAATTCTTTGAATGGACTAATATACAAAGGTATGGGTTGGCAAATTAAGTAAAAGACTTGAGGACAGAGATAGGGTGCAGAATCTTTTGTCATATCAAAAAGCCCTCCTATCTGGAGCTTATAGTTGAGTTCCTAACTACTCTTGAAGTTCTGAGAGCTGATTGTCATACATACGTACAAGAAGGGACCATCAATTTTAGACTTTTCGAGAAGAAATAAACCCTAAGGCCAAGGGAGTTGGTTAAATGCTTTGACGCCATTACTGCTAAAGTAACAAAGCATCCCCTCACTTTCAAAATGGATGTGAACTAGTTCTAAAAGTCAATCATAGATGGAAAAAAACAACGACAACAGTAATAAAAATAAGGCATCTGAGATAAAAAGTCAAGCCTTGACGATCACACATCGATTTATAACTTGGAACATCAATGGTAGAGCCCAATCAAATGGAAATTATACTATCACAAACCTTTTCTATATCTAGTGCATAAACAATGAATAAACACACCTATGTTCTTAATGCAAAGGATAGACAGTTAAGTGGACAAGGGAAATGAGGTCATCATGGGGCATTACATCACTAGAATTGCCAAGTATGTGAAGGCCATACCCTAAACAAAAGAGGAACTTGAAGCAAGGAACATTATGTTGGAGAAACTGCCACACAATGAATCTATTAGTGAAAAGATGTTGGTGAGTATAGGGATCCCTCAAAGGCTCAACTCAGGCTTAATGAAAAGAATTCCAGAAAAAGGAAAAGCCACTGGACCAGACCAAGATGATGAAGAAGTTTAGGAAGACATCCAAATAGGGATTGTTATTATAGAAGAGACAGGTACAAGTGCTCCTGCTCCTGCTACTCCTCTCATAGAGTTTGAGAGAAAAGTCCTTAATAACTTGCAACACTCTCAAGTGTTGTTCAAGGGTTTGAATCCTCCACCATCTCCTTTCAGCAAAAAAATATAAAACTGCAAATAGGCATGAAGGATGTAAGCCAAACCCTAGATTGGATAGATAAAAGACTAAACTTTTAACCTAGTACTTCAAGCCTTAGAACCATCTATAGGATCCTCACCTTCAATCATTTTCATGTGCATAATTTCTCTTTGTTTCATTTCTTTTATCTTATTTTTTTCTTTTTTCTAAAAAATGTAGATGTAAGGGACAACATTTCTTTAATGAATATAAGTTACTTGAGTTATCTTTATTGTTTCGTTTCTTATGTGTTGCTTTAAAGCTTTGAAAGGAGTTGATATATATGGATTGATTATGAATTTTTGATGATTATTAACTTCTGAAACATTAATTGTCACCCTAAAATTCATGTTTATGATGAAAATAAAGGCTTGAAGCATGTCTAACACCTTAGTTGTATTGACTCAGATATTGATGTCTTAATATGCTTATGACTATTCCTTATGGAAATGAGTTTTAATTGCAAGGATAATTAATGTAATTTGAGTTCCTTGATGTTATTTAAGCTCTTAAATTTTATATAGCACTATTAAATTAAGTTCTAGAGTTATATTCAAGTCTTAAAAGATGTCCTACATCCTAATTGAGATGGAGTAATATCTTTATGTAAATTAATTATGTTTTATAAAGAGAATTAATGTTAAATTAAGATCTTTGATTATATTTAACACTATAAACCTTATGGTTAGAGTCATATATGAATAGAGGAGATGTTCCTTATTTAGTTGGGGTAGGATTATACATGAATGTCTTAATGAACATATGAATGATGTATAATAAGGAATGAGTATATTGATGAATTTAGAAGTATAAATTGATGATTATGAAATGAGTTAAGGATTATAATTATGTATTACTACATGATTTAATGGTGATGTTAATGTTGACACTATGAATGAGATAAAAGGAAAATAGTGACAATGGATGATAATTAAGTTATAAGTTAGAGATAATGAAGTTATGTTTGCATGCTTGATTGATGTTTAGAACTTTTGTGTCCTTATAAAAGCTTTTACCTTATTAAGTTTTATATTATTTTTATGTTATATGTTTAATGCATGAGTTTAAGTAACTTTCCATATTTTAGATGTTATAGCAATTGTTTATAAATACGATAAAGTTAATCCATTTAGGCACTATTTAATTCCATCAACAACAATTTCATTATTATTCATGGCTTTATGGGTGTTTGTTCACTTGAGATTGTTTGATTCCTTCAATGGTAACTATATTATTTGTCATGGTTGCATAGGTGTTTGTTCATTTAGAAGTAGAGAGGCTTCATAATCTACCTTGGTCCATTGGCCCCTCCTTGTATCCAAACGATTTTGTTCTTTAGAGAAGGTTTTAATATGTTGGGCCTCCTAATGCAAATTGACTTTCAATTGCACAATTTGTCCTGGTTCGTTGGGCTTTCCCTTATTTTACCCTATGATGTTGTCTCTTTGAGAAAGGTTGATTGGTGAAATATAAACTAAACTACATATCCTAGTCTACTTACAATATTTCCTACATTTTGAGTAGTGCCTACATTTTGAGTAGTGCCTTTTTCCTTCAAAAAGTATGTAACTTATTCTATTTACAAAGTTTAGATGTTCATATAATAATAATAATAATAAATTATAATATTGTATTTTTATTGTATTCCACCAACAAATATATAGCACACACACACTCACAACAAAATGAAATTAAATTGTTATGGGTTTTGCCAAAATACCATATCACTATTGGGCCATCTCATAAATTTGTTAATGGCTAGCTACTCAAGTTTGAATTATGGCTTTCAAGTCCAATGTATTAGGATGATGAGTGAATTTTTTTTTAAAAAAAAAAATTACGCACCAAATTAACAGGATAAACAAAGAGCCAACATGAATATTTTATGTTGGCAAGTACAAAAATGTCAACATTTATTATTTTCTATATCTTTTCACAAGCCCTGTTGAGTCATCAAAATCACTGCCATTCTTTTTGCAAAGAATTCCTTGGCTAAGTCCAGTTAATGGATGTCCAAAATGAACAAAATGTAATTATGTTGTAAAACCAAAGATGAATAGTAACATATTATCCTTATTATACTTCGCCTATAAATACACACCCTGTAAGCGCCTCAAATTTCGTAGTTTTGCTCTCGAATGAGTGAAACCTTACTTGCGACTCCTACCTTTTATCGATCATTGAAGGATTGAAAGGACGAGGGTAATACATTGGTAATGAACTCTAGTCATGGTATGCGATCTAGATTAACGAGGGATCTGTGAGGCCTCTCATAAGATAAAAGCCCCTTTTCCAACGTAGTGGTTAATGAGGACCAAGGCAGAATGATACATTGGTACCATCCCTAGGTGAAATGTAGAGTCACCACCTGACTTTTGATAGGGATAAGAATTTGAAAATGACAAATTTTAAGCTTACCTAAGTCATTTAAAAGGCTCAATCCATCTTTACCTCATCAGAGATCGGGTTTAGGAGTTGGGTATAACTTAGGGAAGATGTTAGGCACCCCCAATTTGTTTGAATATAAGGATATGTCCTCCAGGCAATCAATGATTTATTTTTATATTTTGCCTCTATTAATTAATTTCTCATTTATCCACCTAGGCACATCTATCTAAGCAATCCATCAATCATAACAATAAAGTATGCAATGCATGAATGTTATGCGAGATGTAAGAAAGCAATAAATAATATATACAAGGCAAGGATGGGGAATATGCATTCAAATGATAGGATTATCATGTAATGAAATTAAATAGATAAAAAGCATGCATTAATAAGATTTCTTAACCTGCAAAAATGAACATAAATTAATCCATAAAACATAAGTCAAATGGGAAGAAAATAGACCCTAAATCTACTTAAAATGACAAGAGCTAAAAGGGAGGCAAATAAAGTCCATAGTAACCATCTTACCACATCTCCCAAAGTCAAGGTATCCTAACACACATTCTAAGTTCGTGATAACACATTCAATCGTCACAAATTAGAATATAATAGAATATAACATTATCAAAATGCATAAATCATAAAATGCTTGAAACCTTAAACATGAGATGCAAAGCACTATGGAGGACATCATGTGGCCTAAAGCAATATTCATCACAAAAAGAAAGATCCTAGGGTTGATAGACCCTCCCTCTTATTGGTCATAAAGAACTTATGCATCTAGAAGAATTGCTAACCGTGAAGAAGGTTAAAATGCAAATAAAAGAAAGAAGATAAGTGCCAAGATACTATTCACATCTTTCCAACACAAGCAAAAACATAAAAAAGAAGACTTTCAAGATCCTAGGAGTGGTTAATCCCTCATTTGGCCACTATCAAAAGAGATCCAAACAGAACTGAAAACCATCATTAAGTCCATATTAGAGAACATGAACATTAAGATCGAAAGAACCATGAAAACCATTGTAAAACCTATCAAAACTCCATTTTTGAAGTGAATATAGGTCCTTGGCTATCTAGCCTTGCCCTATTCTACCACTAGAGTGATGAAGAAACATAAAAAAAAAATGCCTTTGTTAATAAAAATCTGGATGAGAACAAAAAAGGTTGCATAAGACTGTGCCCAAAAAACCAAAGTTGTTTAACCCTTTATTGAGGTTGTACAGCTTGAAATGGTGGGTTGCACAACCTATACAAAAGTTGTACAACCCCAAATCCTAGGTTTTTGAAAATTAAAAAAAAAAAAAAAGAAAGGGACGGAGAAAAGGGGAAATAGGGGGGTCTTGGATGCCTTTGTATTTTTTTGTGCCTTCAAAGGCTCACAAGGCATTCAATATCCTTCAAAAATGCATAAGGAATGCACAAAAGTGAAGAGTAAAAATCTAGTTCCACCTTGGAATAAGTTGGGGTGAAGTAGGATTTAGGATTTATGCGTTTGAGAAGTAATTCTAGCAGAGTAACCTTAGGATTTTCAAGCCTCCTCTTCAAATGATGAGGTATTTATAGGTGTTGGGTGAGTGCACTAAAAGCTAAACTGGTTCTAGTTGCACCATGGATGCATCCAATCATAGAGAGGGAGGAAAACCTCCTGGAATTAAGGTTTGCATATGGGTTGTACAACTAAGAAAAGGTTGTACAAAATTAATATGTTTTTTAATATGCATATAAAAGGTTGGCCCAAACAACTTCTAGAGTGTTTAGATATGTTGTTGTCATTCATCATCATCCAAGGAAATATAAACAAGGTTTATTCAAGTTGAACATAAAAAATATTTATTTACAAATAACAAATATTCATGCCACTTAGAATTAAAGTCGCAATAAGATGGTGAATGGATTAGATGTATGATGAGACATAAAAGAACACAAAAGAACCAAGGGAAATTAGTATGGAATAAGGGTGTTCTTGTTTTTTCCCCCTTTGCTTCATTGGATGATGATTGAATCGAATGTTATGATATCTAGAATGGTATATGACACAGGATAATGGATAAAACTTTAATTTAGCTTTTTGTTATGTCTCTCCTTTGGCCAATTTCTTTCTTTTTTCACAAATTTCCCCATAATTTTACCTACATAAATGGTAACTAATTGTCAGATTTTAATTTGTCTCAAAATTATTTAGAAGTGAAAATGGTAGAATGGAATTGATGAATTTGAGAGACAATTCGAACACCATCGCGATTGGTGAGTATATTGCCATCCATAAATGTACCGCTTTGAGTTTTGTCCCGATTCATAACCACAAAAAATTGCACAATAACAAATGAACAAAAATATATACATATTCAAGAAATGACAACTTACACGAACTTGGCGAAGAAGACTTCATCAGGAGGAAGAAGAGAGAAATAGACTTTAATTATAGAGGTGAGCAAAAACCGGCTGGACCAAAAAAATAGACCGAACCTAATTGGTTCGGTTCAGTTCAATTCTTCAACAAATTCGATTCAGTTCGATTTTCATTTTATAAAAATTTCGATTTTTGATTTTGGGTTTGATTTTTTATACAAAAAATAGAAAAAATCGAAATTATTATTAAATCAAACTAATTTGAACTGAACTAAATTTAAAATACATGTAATTTAGTTAAATCAAACCAAATCAAAATTTTATATATTCGGTTCGATTCGATTTGTATATCTGTAAAGTTCGATTAAATCAATTTTTCAAAAAATTTAATTTGGTTCTATTTGAAAAATAAAAAATTCAATTTGACAAATTTTAGTAAAAAAACCAAATTAATCTAACTGATTGTTTGTACACCCTATCTAGCTATGAGTAACTAGACTTGCTACAGATTTTAGAAGTTTTAAACCTTCTCGTCTCTAATGCCAACACAGTCCAAAATCCAATGTCATGACATTAATTATCTCTCCTGACCTTGAGAATCTAACTTGAATTTTGGTGATTTTTTAATTTAATAAGCTAATATATTTAAAAAGCTTTCTACTTATATCGCATAAAATTACAAATGCATTTCTCTTCATTTTTAATTTGCATGTGCGATTAGTTTCACTTTCATTTATTGTATGATCAATCTCTTCCTCTCTTGTTTGTTATTTAATAAATATTTTGTTATTTAACAAGTATTCTTTCACCCAAATCATTTCTTTTATATTGTGGATCCATCTCGTGTACAAACATACTAACCAAAACTGATATAATTAGCACGTGTGCATAAATACAATAAGAAATGTAATGAAGTGACTAGAATGCTCCATTACTTGATAAGTGAAAAGAAATATATATACTTTTGTAATTTAAATAACAAAATAAAGTGATTAATTTTATTAAAAAATTAAATTAAACACAAGCTTATAAACATTAAACGTTTAAACATTTAAATTATGAATTTTTCTATTCATTAAGTCATTTGATTTCTTTGATCATAGTTGTGATCAAAATAAAAAAGCCACACTATTACCAGAATATGAAACATGCACATAATAATAATAATAATAATAATAATTATTATTATTATTATTATCATCTAGTTTTCGTGAACATGCACTAAATCTATTTTTATCACTAATTTGTCGTTTCCTTCAATTCCATGCATATTTTCATCGGATTTGTCTAAAGAATACAACCCACACAGCCAATAATAATAACTTTCAAGAAAAAAAGACAAAAATTACCATATAGCTCATTTGAATATTTAGCTTCTTATCAGAAAAATTATTCAAAAAATCTAAATAATGATTATGTAATTTGAAGTTTGAACCCAATATTTATTTTAAATGTTAATATATCAATAAATCAAATCAATTGAAATAATAATTCAAGAAATTTCAATTTGTTATTAAATCAACTTAACCCTAACCCACAAATTAACCTAGCAACAACTTCAAGAAATTAGATAAAATCATATAATAGTTCACAAAATTATAATCTACAATCAAATTAATTTTGAATCTAATAATTTTATATAAAATATAAATTAATTTATCTCACAAATCATAAATTGAAAAAAAAAGAAAGAAGAAAGATATTATTATTTTTTATATTTATACATACTTATAGGCTTATATATCTCTTCTTTCCACTAGAAGATAATGAGTTTGATGGATTTATAACCTTTTATCTCCTTAAATGAATTAATTAAATGAGTCTTCACTATTTAATTAGAATTTTGATTTTTCAATCTCTCACTCTCTCCCTCTTTGTCCATGTTTTTATTTTCTTTTTATTATAATGATAAATATAACCATGAAATTCCACAAGATGTAGGTAAACGTATTTTACATGCAAACAAAAGGCAAATGCATGTTACTCTTTCTAGCTAAAATATGATTTGTTGTTTCTCTCTCTCTCTCTCTCTCTCTCTCTCTGTTTTTTTTTTTTTAATGTGCATTCTTTATTTCAATTTTTTTAATATATCAATTGTTTATGCTTTACTTATTTCTTCAAAAAAAAAAAAAACCAGATGGAGGATTACATACACAATAATAATAACTCATTTCAAATTAACTTTCAAATTTTCTATTTTTTTAAAAAATTCTCTTAACAATGCTTTTGTAACATTGTTAAGATGATTGGATTAAGTATCTTTCATATGATTGCATTCATATATAATTAACTAAACTTTTTTATTCCATGTGTGTATGTTGCGCATTTATAGATAATTAACTAAGCATTTATAGATAATTAACTAAACTTTTTATTTCATGTGTGTATGTTGTGCATTTATATGTAATTAACTAAACTTTTTATTTCATGTGCGCATGTTGTTGGAAGCGTACCCCGCCACTTTTTGTAAATAAAAAATTGTCTTCATTTTTTTTTTTTTATTTTAAGTTATTTAGAAATTGTTGGATATTGATATAGCTTAATATAAAGTTATCATTTTTTTATTTATTTAAAATTAATAATATTAACGTTATTCCAAATTATATAAAAAGAGCATATCAATTCAATCTTCTATTTTATAAATTTGAAATATAAAACTTAAATATATAAGAAAAAAGAATCAGTCGATTTAATTTAAAATTGATAAATAAAAATTTTAACTATACATTAATTAATTGTAATTAAAAACAAAAAATATAATACAATTAATGCATCGTAGTCCATACATGATAGATGTAATTAATACACTTTTTTCTGATTTGATTATTTTATTATTTCTAATATATACTTCATAAATCATATAAATTTATAAAATTAAAGTGAATTTGCATAAGGTGCGATTTTTTTCACTTGTATAAAATAAAAAAAAATAAAAGTTACTTGTTTAAGATAATAATAATAAAAAGTGAAAATGATAATGATAACCACAATGATAGTTGCGTTTCATATAAGAGTAGTTTTACAATAAAAAAAAAATAACAATTCAGAATCATGGAGTGGATAAATGAGCTTAAAGATGACAATAGGACATTGATTTCTTATCTCTCATGAGGATCTAACCAACGAGGTAGGAAATTCCTGCCATTTCTCTCCGTATAGCAGGAGTGAGAATTACACTCCCATCCTAAGTCCTATGGAAACAACCAAAGTCGATCTCTATGAAGACTTGAAAAAATTAAATATATTTTTATAAGTTTTATAATTATTAGATGTATATTATATTTTGTTAGATGTATACATAAATATTTTATGTATAATTATATATTTGTATATATTTATTAGTTAATAGCATGTAATATTTTTATTTTATAATTTAATAAATTATATTTTTAAAAAATACTTTAAAAATAATAAAAATAAATAAAGAAAAATTGTCTTACGGAGAATCTCTTGGAGGCCAGGACGAAAGAAATTCCTCCATCAGGATGACAGGATGAGGAATGGGGGATAGCTCCCACTTCACTACACCTCATTGTCATTCCTAAATAAGCCCTCTTAAAAGAAGAGCATTATATAAAAATATGAAATAAAACAAATACTTAACTTTATCCTATTTTAACAATGAAGTAAAATAGGGTTAATTACTTTAAACCCTATCATTTATCATATTTAGCTAAGTTACTCTTTGCTTTTCAATAAAATAGGGGGATAGCTCCCATCTCACCGTATCCCGTTGTCATTCCTAAATGAGTTCTCTTAAAAGAAGAGCAATATAGAAAAAATATGAAATAAATTAAATACTTAACTTTGTCTTATTTTAACAATGAATTAAAATAGGATTAATTATTTTGAACCCTTGACATTTGTCATATTTAACTAAATCACCATTTATTTTTATATAAAATAGGGTAGCTCCCACCCCACCACACCCCATTACCATTCCTAAATGAAATCTCTTAAAATAAGAGCATTATAAAAAAAATATGAAATAAAATAAATATTTAACTTTATATTATTTTAACAATGAATTAAAATAAAGTTAATTATTTTGAAACCCTAACATTTGTCACATTTAACTAAGTCGTCTTTCACTTTTCAATATTATACTAAGTTATTTTCATGTTTTCTCCACTATACTAAAAAAAATTTCTAGATTTAAAAAGACTTTTTCTTTGTTAAATTTATATGAATGCTGAAATAACTTTTTAGTGTAACGAGATAAATATAAATGAAGACTTAATATAATATTAAAAAGTGAGAGATAATTTTATTAAATATAACAAACGTCAATGAGTTCATAGTAATTAATTAATAAAACACAAAATTCATTTTTATGTAAAATTTTTTTGACTAACAGAAAATGAAAAAAATTTTTTACTAATAGAAAATGACATTTTTAAGGTTGGATGAACTTTTTTTAGCATAACAGAGTAAGTATGAAAAATAACTTAATATAATATAAAAAAATGATTTAATCAAATATGACAAAAGTCAAAAGGTTCAAAATAACTAACTCATTAAAATACATCAAATGCGAGAAAAGTGAGTTTTATCTTGTATCATCCTGTCCTAATATGCAATCAAAATATAGCAACCAAGCACAATTTGAAAAGAAAAAAATAATGTTTTCCCCATTTAAAAGAAAATCATTTTGATAGAAGCAAACATAAAAATTAGAATTACCTATTCTAATTCCCGTTCTAGAAACCAAACATAAAAATTAGAAAGCTTGTTGGCTTAAAAAGTCAACCTTTTTGAATTTTAACAAAATTGATCAATTCTTTTAATTTTGACCAAATTAGCCAATACTTTTAATTTTGATAAAATTAGCCAAAACGAATAAAATTTTAGCAAAATTAGTCAAAACTATAAAAATTTGGCAAATTTAATCAAAATTCAAAATAATCAAAATAGGATGATGCAACATATTTTATAAAATATTGTTAAAATACTATTAACTCATTTTATAAAAAAATTTTTTAACTCATTGAGTTAAAATATTTTATAAAAATATTTTTTATAAAAATACTGATTTTACTAAATTTTTTATATAAAATTTTGACAAATCTAGTCAAAATTTAAATTGATCAAAATAGGATGATGCAATATATTTTATAAAATACTGTTAAAATACTATTAACTCATTTTATAAAAATATTTTTTTAACTCATTTTATTATTTAATTCATTCAATTACAATATTTTATAAAAATACTGATTTTATTAATTTTTTTTATACAAAATTTTGGCAAATCTAGCCAAAATTCAAATTGATAAAAAAAAAATGATGCAACTATTAGCTTATTTTATAAAAATATTTTTTTAACTCATTGATATTTTATTAAAATATTTTTTATTAAAATATTTTTTATTAAAATATTTTTTTATAAAAATACTGATTTTACTAATTTTTTTTTAAAAAATTCATATCAATTGGTTTGGTATGTCACGTAATATATCATTTTTATTAGTTTTGGCTAGATTTGCTAAAATTTTATTAGTTTTGGCTAATTTTGCTAAAAATAAAAGGATTGGTCAATTTTGTCAAAATTTTATTAGTTTTAGCTAATTTTATCAAAATAAATATTAGCCAATCCTTTTAATTTTGGAAAAATTAGTCAAAACTAATAACATTTTAACAAAAATAGTCAAAACTATACAAATTTGGCATATCTAGCGAAAATTCAAATTGATTAAAATAGAATGATGAACATATTTTATAAAATATTGTTAAAATATTATTAACTCATTTTATAAAAACATTTTTTTAAACTCATTTTATTATTTTAACTCATTGAGTTAAAAATTTTTTTTATAAAAATACTGATTTTACTAAATTTTTCATATAAAATTTTGATAATTTTAGTTAAAATTCAAACGGATCAAAGTAAGATGATGCAACATATTTTATAAAATACTATTAACTCATTTTATAAAACATTTTTAACTCATTTTATTATTTTAACTCATTGAGTTAAAATATGTTATAAAAATATTTTTTTATAAAAATGTTGATTTTACTAATTTTTTTACATAAAATTTTGGCAAATCTAGACAATATTCAAATTGATCAAAATATGATGATACAACTGTTAACTCATTCTATAAAAATATTTTTTTAACTCATTGAGTTAAAATATTTTATAAAAATATTCTTTTATAAAAATTCATATCAGTTGGTTTGACACGTCACATGATATATCATTTTATCTTGATCAATTTGAATTTTGGCTTGATTTCTTAAAATTTTATTAATTTTAGCTAATTTTACTAAAATTAAAAGAATTTATCAATTTTTTCAAAATTTTATTAGTTTTGAATAATTTTGGCAAATCTAATATGGAGAGGCCCATGACCATTAGCATTCGGCTAAGACATCTTTTAGAGGCCCATTTCAGCCAAGCAATGAAGATGGGGCAATTAAGTCATGGATCTTCCTTATTAGGCCGAATTCAGCCAAGAAATGAAGATGAGGTAATTAAGTCATGGATCTTCCTTATTAGGCCGAAATCTCTTTCTAAACGAATTAGAAACTTTTGTTATTTACTTATGCAAGAAATTTCTTTATAATTAGGAAAATATCTTATGTATCATTTAGTTATTTCCTATTTAGTTTAGAAGTATCTTTTTTTCTAAACAAAATAGGCAGATTCGGTCAAAGCATGAAGACCTAATTAGGAAGTGATTCTTAGGGTTTTCTAGTAGTTTTGCAAAGATTATAAATAGTCATTCTTATTCGGTCAAATCAATCAATGAATGAAGAATATAAATAATCATTCTTATTCGGTCAAATCAATCAATGAATGAAGAATATTTCTTTTAGCAAAATTTGTTTGTGAGAGTTAATTATCTTCTTGAGATCTTAATAGGACTTGGTGGATTGTTAAGTGAGTTCTTAATAATTTCACAAAATTGTTTAATTTTTGTCTTAAATTACTTAATTAATTTAAGATTGAGAGTAACACCTCTTAAATCTTTATAATTTAGGTTTCTAGAAACAAGTTTTTTATAGATATAATTGAGATTTGAGAGTTTATCTTGTTTAATCTTTGAATTAAGGAATAGGACTTGTGCTACATATGTATAAAGATTCAAAAATCAACCTCATGCATATCATTTGGTATCAGAACCAAGGTTAAATTCAAGATCAAAGGTATCTATCTTTTATTTTCTTGCATTGTTATTAGTTCTTCAAATCACATTCTTTACCGTTTCTTCTCAAATTCGGCCATATCTCAATTCTTGCATTCAAATCTATTTCTTTTCATTATTTTTATATTCATTAGTCTTGTTTCATCATTAAATATCACATAAAAAATCATATTCAAATTCCATCAAAATCTCATACTTGCGCAAAATTTCCTTAAATTAAGGAACTTTGCAAAATCTTTGATTTCTTATTTTTTTTTCCATCCAAATTTGAATTTCTTCATCAATTAACCTTTATTATGTCCTTAATTGTATAATTGAAGTGTTTAATTCAAGAAATTTCTTAAAATTTAGGAGTTGTCAAAATCTTCTTAAATTAAGGAACACTTTATTCTAGTTTGTTTCTTGATATTTCTTTATCTTTCTTCCTTCCAAATTATTTTTTTGGTTACTAATCATCTTTTTGGTGTTTTTTGGTGTCTAGGGTCGAACCATATCTCAACAATTCAATGGAGGATAAAATTACCAAAATACCCCTACAAGTGCTAAATTTAACTTCCTTGTGTTCTTTTGTGTTTTTTGAGTTGATCTTTATGATTCTTACAATTTTGAGTTTGATTTAGCTTTAAAAAGTTTTTTAAAAAAAAAGAAAGAAAGTTAAAAAAAAAAAGGGAAAGAAAGAAAAGAAAAGAAAGGAAATAAGGTAAGAATTACAAAAGTGTTGTTTAAAGCCGATTTTGAAACCCCTTGTTCTTTCAGCCTAGGCATATTTCTTATCATATCTAAAACACCAATTTGCACTTCCAAATTTCCTTTTAAATTCTTAGATTATAATTAGGCTTTTAGAAATTTGGTTTTGCAACCAATTGTGTTCTTTTCAATCCCTTAGTTTCTAAGTGTTTTAAGAACTAGTTTTTTACTTGTTTGTGTTCAATTTAAGATTCACTTGACATAAAAGTAATATAGTCCTCAAAGAACTTAAAGAAAAGAATCTTAAAAGGCAAAAAATGGTGAGCTCATAAAAGGGTTAAAACCAATTTTGAGTTAAATACGAGTGTGATCATTATTAAGTGAAAACACATAAGGGAGTGTTTGTGAGGATTTGCTTTTGTTATTCTACTAAACATGGTAAAACCTCAAAATGATTCGAAGTGGAAGTTGTTTGTAAAAACTATGCCAGATACTATGGCCCTTATGCAATAAGAGTTTAAAGAGGTGAATGAGCAACTTGGGAGCATTCAAAACGCTTCCAATTCTAATAATACCTGCACCTATTTTAGACAACCAAGTTGTGGCAGATTCATCCATGATGAAGATGAAAGCGATTCACATGAAGAAAATTCCCAAAGATCAAGCAAACAAGACAACAATCTTAGTGACATTAAGATGAAGATTCCTATAATGGTAAGGGTGATCCTGAGGCATACCTAACTATAGTGAGGAAAAGAAAATTATGCTTATTGTTGTTAAGTTTATAGATTATGCTCTTATTTGGTGGGACAATTAAACTATACTATAAAAAAATGTAGGGATGATCCTTATGAGAAAAAGATTTAAATCTAGCCATTATTATAGGGATTTGCACAACAAATTGCAAAGACTTGTACAAGGTGTTAAGAGTGTGGAAGAATACTACCAAGAGCTTGAGGTGACAATGATTAGGATTGTAATTCAAGAATCCATGAAGCAAACAATGACAAGGTTTCTTGGTGGGCTTATCAAAAACATTGTAGATCAAGTGAAGATGTAACCCTACAACAACTTGGAGGATTTCTACCATTTAGTCCTCAACATTGAAAAACAATAAAAGGTTAAGCTTTCTAGGCCCAATTTCTATTCTTTTTTTGGTACTAACAAGTTCAAAGTTGGTGATATGTCTGTTAGTACACCTAAGGCCGAAATGCCCAAGAAAGAAGAATGGAAGACCAACTATCCAACCAAGGCCAAACCAACAACATCCAATAAGGCCAGCTCCATAAAGTGTCAAGTGCCAAGGGAGAGGACACATGGCTTGTGAATGCCTCAATACCATGGTGCTTAGACATAGCGAAATTACAAGTAAGGATAAAGATGATGTAGTATAAACCAACCCCGAGATGCCTTCATTAGAAGATGCAATAATAAGTCAAAAACTTTTTGTGACTAGACAATTTTTAAATGCCCATATTAAAAATGATCAAAAGCAAAGGGAAAACATTTTTCATGCTAGGTGTAGGATTAATGGCCACTTATGTCTTGTTATATTTGAATGGAGGGGGGGGAGGGTAGTTGCACTAATGGAAATAACACTTATCTTGTTGAAAAGATGGGATTGCCAACCTTGAAACATCCTAAACGAACATCCTAAACTTTACTACTTGCAATGGTTAAATGAGAACATGAAAATTAAGGTAACCAAGCAAGTTAGGATTGCATTTACAATGGGCAAATATAAAGATGAAGTTATATGTGATGTTATACCTATACAAGCTAGTCACATGCTTTTGGGGCATCCATAGCAGTTTGATAAGAGGATAAAACATGGTGGGTTTACCAATGAGTATGAGTTTGATTTTAGGGGCAAACATATTGTATTTTCTTATTTATCTCCTTCTTAAATCTATGAAGATCAAAAAATCTTTAGAGAGAGAGAAAATGTGCATAAACAAGAGAAAGAAAAATTAGCATGACAAAAGGAAAGTAGTGAGAAAACCAAAAAGGGGTGCGAGATTAGAGTGGTAAAAGAAGAACAAAGAGAGGATGCCCAAAAAATAGGAGAGACGCTTGCAAATGAGAGAGTGTGAAAAAAAGCTTTTATGCAAAAGAAAGAGAAATGAGAAGAGCCTATTTAGCCCAAACATCCATGTTTTTTATGTTGTACAAAGAAACTTATTTTTCTACTAATGACTTAATCATTTCTTTGCCTAGTGTATTTGTTTCTCTTTTACAAGATTATGATGACTTATTTCTTGAAGCGATGCCTAAAGGAATACCAACTTTGAGAGGGATAAAGCATCAAATTGACTTCATTCCAAGCTCTCAAATTCCAAATAGGCTAGGTTACAAGAGTAATCCCAAGGAGACAAAAGAGTTCCAATAACATATTGATGAGCTAATGGAGAAAGATTTGATAAGGGAAAGTATGATTCCTTGGGTTGTTCTTGTTTTACTTGTGCCTAAAAATGATGGAACTTAGAAAATCTGTGTTGATTGTAGGGTTATGAATAAGATAATTGTCAAATATAGACATCATATTCCTAAGCTTGATGATTTACTTGATGAATTGAATAGAGCTAAAATGTTTTCTAAAATTGATATTAAAAGTGGATATTAGGACGAGGGAGGGAGATGAGTGGAAAACTGCTTTCAAAACAAAATATGGTTTATATGAGTGGATGGTTATGCCTTTTGGTTTGACTAATGCACCTAGCGCTTTCATAAGATTAATGAACCATGTTTTGCAAGCCTTTCTTGGTAAGTTTATGGTTGTGTACTTTGATGACTTTCTTGTATAGTCTTAATCTTTGGAAGATCATGTTAAGCATGTAAAGTTAGCTTTTGATGTTTTGAGAAAGAAACAATTATTTGCTAACCTTAAAAAGTGTTCCTTTTGTACAAATAAAGTTGTATTCCTAGTTTTTTTGGTAAGTGAGTAAGGGATTAAGGTAGACCAATAGAATATCAAGGCTATCAAGGATTAGCCTACAACTAAGCATATTCGAGATGTGCGTTCTTTCCATGGCTTAACGAGTTTTACAAGCAATTTGTCAAGAATTTTACCACCATAGCCACACCACTAACCAAGTGATAAAGAAGAATGTTGGCTTCCAATAGGGAAATGCAAAAGAAAATGCTTTTTTTTTACTTAAATCTAAATTAACTAGTGCACATTTATTGTCTTTCCCTATAATACGTTCGAAATTGAAATGCGATGCTTCAGGTATAGGAATTGGAGTTGTGCTCATGCAAGAAGGAAAACATATTGCCTATTTTAGTAAGAAACTTAATAGAGCATTATTGAACTACCCAACCTATGACAAGGAGATGAATGTTTTGGTAAGAGCCTTATAAATATGGCAGCACTACTTATTGCTTAAAGAATTTATTATCCATACCGACCATGAAAGTTTGAAGTATCTAAAGGGGCAACAAAAGCTTAATGAAAGACATGCCAAATGGAGTGAGTACATAGAGTTTTTCCATATGTCATAAACTACAAACAAAGTAACGACAATATTGTGGCTAATGTTTTATCCCAAAGGTATGTGTTTCTTTCTACTTTGGATGCTAAGTTATTGGGATTTGAATAATCAAGGAGTTTTATGAACAATACCATGACTTTAGCTGATTTTATGTTGCTTGTGAAAAAGTTGCTCATGAATAATATTTTAGGCATGATGGGTTCTTACTCAAGAATAACAAGTTATGTGTGCCTAATTGTTCCTTGCGTGAATTGCTTATAAGGGAAGCATATGAAGGGGGATTAATTGGACATTTTGGGGTACAAAAGACTTTAGATATTTTGCATGAACACTTTTATTAGCTAAATATGTGATTAGATATTCAAAAGATTTGTGATAAATGTGTTGCATGTAAACAAACCAAGTCTAAATCTAAACCATATGAATTATATATGTCTTAACCTATTCCTAGCATACCTTGGGTTGATATTTTAATGGGCCTTGTTTTGGGTTTACCTAGGTCTAAGAAAGGTAATGATTCCAATTTTTATTATGGTTGATAAATTTATTTTAAATGACACATTGTATTTCATATCATAAAACCAATGATGCCATTAATGTTGCATACTTATTTTTCAAAGAAATTATGAGATTACATGGTATGCCTAAAAGTATTATTAGTGATAGGGATACAAGATTTTTGAGTTTCTTTTGGAAAACTTTATGGGGAAAGTTGGAAACTAAGTTATTGTTTTCTACTACTTGTCAGCCCCAAACCGCTAGACAAACCAAAGTTGTGAATCAAACCTTAGGACAATTGCTGCGAGTGGTGATTAAAAGAATTTGAAAACATGGGAAGAATGTTTGCCACACATTGAATTTGCTTATAATCGTAGTGTGCATTCATCTACTCATTATTATCCTTTTGAAATTGTTTATGGGTTTGTTCCTTTGAGTCCTTTGGATTTTCTTCCTTTGCCTATGGACATGAGATTATATGGAGATGGGAAACAAAAGGTAGAATTTGTTAAATCTTTACATGAGAACGTTTGCATGAACATTGAAAAAAGGAATGAACAAGTTGCTAACTATGCTAATAAATGGTGTATAAAACTTGTGTTTGAACCTAGTGATTGGGTTTGGGTGCACTTTAGAAAAGAGAGGTTTCCTAATCTTAGAAAGAGCAAACTTAACCTTAAGGGCAATGGACCTTTTCAAATTTTGGAAAAGGTTAATGATAATACTTATAAGATAGACTTGCCTGATGATTACAACGTTAGCACTACTTTTAATGTTACTGACTTATCTCCTTTATACTTAATGAAGGTATTGATTTAAGGACGAATCCTCATAAGGAAGGAGGAAATGATGAAAATATCCAAGGTAAGCCTAAAGATCCACTTCAACTTTAAGGCACAATCACAAGCAGAAGGCTTTAAAAGTTCAAAGATGCAATTGGAGCATTCATGTAACAAGGAATAACTATTGGACTGGCCCAAGAAGAACAAAGGAAGTATGAAGCCCAATTACATGGAGATGGCAGCTTGGACTCTTCAAAGGAAGCTTTCAACTTGATCCATTGGAGCCTAACATATGGAGAGACCTATGACCATTAGCATTCAACCAAAACACTTTTTAGAGGCCCAATTCGGCCAAACAATGAAGATGGAACAATTAAGTCATGGATTTTCCTTATTAGGCTGAAACCTCCTTCTAAACTAATTAGAAACTTTTGTTATTTGCTTATGCAAGAAACTTCTTTATAATTAGGAAGATATATGATGTATCTTTTAGTTATTTCCTATTTGGTTTAGTAGCATCTTTTTTTCCTAAATAGATTAGACATATTTGACCAAAGCATGAAAGCCTAATTAGGAAGTGATTCTTAGGGTTTTCTACAAGTTTTGTAAAAGCCATAAATAACCCTTCTTATTCAGCCAAATCAATCAATGAATGAAGAATATTTCTTTTAGCAAAATTGCTTATGAGAGTTAATTCTTTTCTTGAGTTCTTAGTAGGACTTGGTGAGATTGTTAAGTGTATTCTTAATAATTTCACAAACTTATTTAATCTAAGTCTTAAATTACTAAGTTAATTTAAGATTGAGATTAACACCTATTAAATCTTTATAATTCAGATTGCTAGAAATAAATTTTATAGAGGTCTAATTGGAATTTGAGAGTTTATCTTATTTGATCTTTGAATTAAAGTTTAGGACTTGTGCTACATACGAATAAGGATTCAAAAATCAACCTCATTTGTATTGGAGGGTGTCATCTCTATGTATGACTAACTTAATTACAGCTAGAAAAAAAGATGCTTATGAATTTTATTTAGAAAATGAAGTTTATATGTTGATTAAATGCGTACATAAAGATTATCTAGAATATAATAAGATAGTCTCCTTCCAAGCTGCTTGACTTTCTTTCCCAAATAGAATAATTGATATGCAACAAATTATTATTGGTTTATATCCTTTTTCCCCCCTTCTCAATTTCTTTTTAGTTTATTCCATATCGTTCCCTCATTAACGGGCAATACACATTCTAACATGGCTTATTGTGGGTTTTCCTATCACTTGGTGGGTACCTAGTGAAACCAACTATTAGTGGTTGCGGTTTTGTGTGTGCATTAACCATGCTTGTGGAGCATTTCGTTAATCATTGATCAATGTTTTCTCAATCACAGGAAAGATGTAACTTTTTGCTGATAGAGATGTAAGTTCCAAATGCAATGCTAATGTTGTACCTGTAGAACCAATAAATATTTTAACTCAAATGATGGTTCTAACAGTGCTTGTTTTATAGGACATCCCTGATCCATTTAGTAACATTATTCCCAATTCTTTCTATTTGAAATTTTGTCCTATCCTAGTTTTCCACTAGTATCATTTGTGCTCTAATGCAAAGTCCATTAAGGATTTGATTTTGTAAATTTTACTCTGAAGATTGTTGGTGTATCATGTTTGCATGTAACAATAACACTGGTTTTTATTAAGGCACCTTAGTACTTTGGCTGGGAAAAGGCGATATTATGAAATAATTGGTGTAAAACGCATCTATTGTCCTCTTTTTCCCCTGTAAATTTTATTTGGGGGTGGGTTTGTAGGCACCATTATTATAGAAAGAATTTTTCTTTTTGTTTTCTTTGATATTTGGAGTAGTAGGAAAATTGGTCAACGAAAATATTTCCTAGTTAGGGTGTATTTTTATTTTCCTCGAAAATGACTTCTCATTTCAAATTGTGAAGTCATTTTTTGGACTATCACAAACTCATAAAGAGGGAAAAACATATAAGGGAATCATATGGCAGATTAGTTATCACATTGACCACTATTAATCATCTCTGGTTGTTGGTGGCCACTTTTGGTAACGATAACTTACCTTTTGTATAATTTTACATACAATTTGGCTCAACAAAAAAATATTAAATCTTTATAAATCTAAGGTCTAAACATTTTCATACGTACAAACAGTACAGTGTGCATGTAAAAGTTTAAGATACAGTTCATCCTTTTTGTTGATTGTTTCATTTTTTGTAAATTTTGAAATTTATTTGTTAATCTCTCTAGCTTTGCTTTTAAGGACGTGGAGTTGTTCTTGTTAATACTGATGAGGCGGGTACCCTCATACTAACTAATTTTCGACTTCATAGTGAGTGCTTTGCCTTATTTTATTTTATTTTATTGATTTTCTTCAATGTAATCTTGATATTGAGAACATGCATTTTCTTCATATTGATCGAAAACATTTGGGCGCTGGGGTGGATGCTGTTGTCTCCATTTGCATTGCATTCCATGTATAATTTGCTGTGTTTCTAGTGCATTTTATTTAAACATTTCAAAAAGTGAAGTAGCTGTTAATGGAGAAGTTTTTTGTTTATTTTTTTCCCCGAGTTTAAATGTCACTTTGATTGTTTTAATTCCCAAGAAGAAGGGGACTAGAATTGTCATATAACCTGCCTATCAATTTTGTGGAGCATTTACAAATTGTAAGGTAGAGATCTTGGTGGAAAAGTAATTGCAGCTTTATGCGTGAGGTTGGTCCTTGATGTTCTTATTGCAAATAAGCTTGAGATCAAACAGATACCTAGCTTAATTTGTAAATTCATAAATTTGAAATATAGAAATTAGGATACATATGACATGTGAAATACCTCATTTATATATGAAGAATTACCAATTCTCCAAAAATGTGGAGGAAGTGGATAAGGTGCTGTTACATAGATACTCTACTTCTATCGAATGGGATCTTGTTTACTTTCCTTCTATTTATGCTTACATGGAATTCTGTAGGCGCAGATAGACTGATTGAGGCCAAGTTGGTGAAAGGCTTTATGGTTGTCCGTTTGCAGGGTGAAGTAGCACCTCACATCGTTTATTTACTGATAATTGTACAATATTTATGGTGCAAACATTCCGGGTGATGTTGTTGAGAATTGTTTTAAGGGTGTAAACATTCTGGGTTTGAAGTACTGGGGGGCATGAAGGTGAGTTCGGAGAAAAGCAAATTATTTCCTTGAGGGAAGGTAGTGGATGTCTGAATATAACTGATATTTTAGGTGTCAGGTAGACATAACTTACTATCTATTTGAGCTTATGGTTCACTTTTCCTACATGCAATGTGAAGCATGGTTCAATATTGAAAGTCGTGAATTTTGAACTGTAATTGGAGCTAAATATCGCTTGATAAAGTTCACTGCCCCTTTAGGCTTCATCTGGATGCTGGTATAAGAAGACATGGAAAATGAAAAAGGAATGGGAAAGAGTTATCCCATATTTTGGATCTTTGATGAGGTTGCAAGTGGCAAGATAAGGAGCAACTAGTTACTTCCTCAAAACTCAATTTGTTTTCCCTACAAAATTTGAGAAGTAAGAGCGTCTCCACTCAAGATCAGAAATAATTTTTTTAATATGATCTTTTTACCCTTTTAAAATCATTTTTAATCCTTTCAAATGTCTGAACATAGTTAATTATTTAGTCCTTCCATTCCTTTCTTTCCTTATGATGTTGATAGATGTTTATTTCCATTGTAATTCTACTAAAACTTCTGAACATAGTGTTAGGTGTGGCTATGGAAATGTATCACGAGATGTTGCAACTAATAATTTCATTTCATTGGTTTTGAGATATATGATGACGTTTCAATTTATATTTGGAATGAGTCTTACTATGATAACCCATTCCTTAAAGTTGAATGCCTTTAAATTTCTGTCGGCCTTAAAAAGGATAAGGTTATTACCAATTTCCAGTGGAAAGGAGCCTTGCTCTAAAAAATGAGCCTTTAGAGTGGTAGGTTTAAGGCAATATTTGTTGGAACGGTGAAGTCGCCTTATCAGACAGGTGCATTTGGGGAAGGAGGAAGAGATTTGTCAAGCATTGGCAGAACAGACGGGTGAACCTTGGTGTAATAGTATCTCTTTTGTGACCTGGAGATCAGGAATTCAAATATGGAAGCCCATTCTTGTGGAACAAGGGGAATCTGGCATACCTTTTCCAGAGCCTGCAATGCAGAAAGCCTGACACATTGAACAGATAAAGGTTGGGGAAGGGGTGAATTTTGTGTTTAACTGTAGCACTTTTCTAGGGAAGCTATCTGAAACTAGTTTGTTGTGAAAGTATCCTCTTGCTAGGAGGTTGAATTAGATAGATTATTAACAGTAAACCTTTTGGCAAATTTGAAGAATATTAAGAAAAGGAGGGGACGCTTGTAAATAAATGCTTTTGTTGTAAGACGTTGTGAGAATGGATGAATCATTTGCTTATCTAGTTTGATGGCTGAAAATCTGGGAATTGATCTTAATACATGGAGATATTCCGATTATAGAGCAAGGCAAAAGAATGTGAATGATAGTCTTAATTAGTCATGTTGCTGATAATGTTGATGGGGTCAAAGTTGGAAGCTTTGTGATGGAATAAAAGAGGTGTGGCTGCACATTTCCTTATGTGTTTTGGTACATCATTATGCTTTTGGAAAGCTCTTGTTGATATTATTGTAGCTGTTGAGTTGTATGATCCTATGGGTAGCACCAGCTTTGGTGCCTGTATAAAATAATCTCTTTTAAAAGTGAAAGCAAATAAAGTTTTATTTCCTGAATTGCTAATGATGCTTTACATGCATGTGCACACGGATGCACATTGTGTTTATTATAATTGTTAATTTTATTTTCTTTGTTTTCTTTTTAAGAGCGAGGGCACTGAAAATATCATTGCTCTTGGCACGATTCCCTTGGCAACAATTGAGAAGTTCAACAAAATGGTGTGTTCTTTTTTCCTTTTTCTTGATTATTGTTACTTGAAGATGTGTGGCTGATAGATCTGCAATGTGGCACTGTTATGCAGAGTTCTTATATTTTTGTTCTCTCAATTTCCATATGATAAATTGCTCCATCAGTATGTGCACTCATTTCAGCAACAACACCATTTAGGTTTATATTATATCCATCAGAAACAGAATACAGAAGCCACTCTATCTTATTTTAACTATTCACTCTTTAACAAGTCACAACTCCTTGAACTTTGACTATATACTTCAGACTCATGCCTGCCAAGGCAAACTGCTGTTTTTAGCTGTTCCATAAAAATAAAAACTTACTTTGCCTGGTAGCTGACAATATAATCATGCATTGTTTTGGCAAAGTCCTGCAACAAATCTTGATATTTATGATTTGCATGCTTTGAAGTTTTTTAAGCCCTAAAGGTAAGTTGGAGCTTCATTTTCCATTTTGGTTTGGAGGGACTGGGAAAACGTTCTATTTTGTGTCCATCTTTTGGGATACTCCTGCGCCTTTGTTTGTTTTATGGTTAGCCATTAGCTGTTGAAACAATATATGTTGACAGGAGACTCTACCTGATTCATTTGTTTCTTGCGACATATCTAGCAAGAAGGTGCATTTATGCAGAATTTTCAAGTTTTGCATCTTGTTTCAGCTGTTTCATGCACGTGTGCATACACACATTCCTATACATATTTTTAGAGAACTGATCCCATTGGAGGAAAGGGCTGACAAGAATCTCTTGGCAAGGGCCATGAGTACTCATTCTTGACATATTTGGGTCTTCTTCTAGGGAATAAGTTTATCAGAGGAATATATAGGCCCCATCTTATGCGGGTGACTCACTCATAAGATGTACCCTCTCTAGTCTCCAATTATTTATTTCTTATAGAAAAAGATAAGAGGATATTTAAAGCTTTTGGATTAGTCATTGGAAACTTTGAGAAGTGATCCCCATGTAACCTACTGAAGATTGGGGTTTGTCAAGCAGTCTATCAATATTGTGGATTGGATGCAGAATTCTTTACCATTTTCTTTTGAACTCTACTTCATAACTGTCCTTTGATGATTCATGATTGAAAAAACTTTCTTCAGTAGCGGTTATTGAAGCCTATTAAGTCATGGAACATGATGGTTGTGTCTTCAAATTAAGGACACATTCTTTTTATAGAAGAGGAGTTTGGAAATTAACTGGCAGGATTGCGCAAGCTCACTTTGATGAATAGCTGCATGCCTTATTTCTAATGGAATATTAACAATTGCATTTGTGTTGAAATGGGCATCTGGAACTTTCTCAAAGTGTTTTATCTTTTTGGAGTTGCTTTATATTGACTATGAAACTTGCAAAAAGAAGATTGTGCAGCATGGAGATTGCATAATAAAAGTACTTATTTGTTATTATTATTTTTTTATGTCAAGTTATGTTTAACAGGTTTTATTTAAGGAGAATGTGATTCAAAGGAAAGTTGGTCTCCTTGGAACGCAATTTTGAAGAACACAAATAACATCTCTCTATTTATATAGGTCTCGGCTGTTGATAATGTTCAAAATTCGGGTGAATTTTTTCCTTTATTTTTTTATTGCAAAAGTGCTGGATCTGTTGACTTTTTTGCATTTTTAACAGATTGAATAGTTGTGATGTTGATTCAAGATCAATATTTGTTGGAATTAACATATAGGCTTATTGGCATCTCATTGATTCTTGCTAGTTGAGATCTAGGAGAGATGTATACCTTTGATGCATGGAAATCGCAACTAGGCTGCATATCTATATTCCCGAAATGGAAACGCATATAGAACTCACATAAACGGGAGTGGAATTTTTCACCTGTTTATGCAATATTTGAAATTTTCAAAAAGTGTTTATTTGTAATTTTTTTAAGAAAAGAAAATACCAAAATGGTAAAGAAAGCACATTGTTCTTCATCTCGTATCGACAAACCTCTCAGTCGATTGCCATGCTTCTGTCTCACTTTCTCGCATCTCAATAGCAGTAAAAATCATCTCGATGGCAATGACATCTGTGTTCTTCTTCTTCTTCTTCTGGGTTTTTTGGATTTTTCCCTTCTGGGTTCGATGAATTATTATTTTCATTGATTGACCTCACTTGATGGCTGGGGCATCTCTAATCTTCAAGCGATTGTCCTCTAATTTTGATCTTCTATTGATTGCTCCGTATGTCACTCTCTATGTTGAAATATGGCTGTATCTTTTCATATTTGAGCTTCATTTTGGTAGGTTATTGGGTTCCATGCTATAATTTGATTTTTATATTGGAATTGAAAAAAGAAAATGGTTGAGTTATGAATATTTGCTACAAAGCCTACCACGTCAGTGTTTCATACATGCACATATTAGTTTTTGTTGTTTCCTATACAACATCATTGCCTTTCCTCTTTACAAAGGGATTTTGATGATTTCTATGATTGGCAAACAATCACATGATTTATAAGTATGACCCTCATATTTTTTGTATTTATAATTATGCGTCTAATATTTTTATATTAATAATTATGACTACATATTTTACATTTATATGTTTCCCCCTATGTTTTCAGTTCTTACACTTTCTAAAAATGTCATTTCCTGGTGTCTGTTTCATATTGTATCCATTTCGCATTTCCTGTTTCCATGCAGCGTTGGTGTGTACTTGTGTATAGGAAAAGAAAAATTTTCCCACTGATCTCTTTTGCAATTTTTTTTTTTGGAGTATGTGACATAGCAGTTTCTGGAAGAGGAATGACCTTTCTCTGTAGTGGAATCAGGTGAACTTTTGGGCTAACGGGTCCTTATTCTTTGGAATAGAACATTGATGAGAGGATAAAGTCGAGAGGAAGGTAGACGAGGGTTCATTCTATGTTTGCTAGAGAAGGAAAGTGTATGTACTTAATATTGTGAACTAGTTATGTTAAGTGGAAGAATTGCATCTAACTTGCATAGGATCAAAATACATCATCTTCATTTTCCTCTATGTCCAAACAAACACAGCCTAAAAGATAAGATGAGTGATACGTTTCTTTTTTGTTCAAATGCATTATTTTTTAGTTAAATCATATGGAGGGGCCAAAAAGATGATCTCTGCCAACATGAAAGTGCAGAGTATTTGATTTTCAATAGTTATGTTATGCTATATTGCTTTTAAGCTATTCCGGTATGCAGATCTTCATAGATGCTGATTGTTAGTATAATATTATAATGATTCTCTGCTGATTTTGCTTGATATGTACGTGAATCATATGTTAGGAATTTTCTTGTTTTGTATCGTTAGGAATGGTGAAGTTGATTGGGGTGAAATATAGACCGGTATGTTTGTTCTTGAGTCGTTTGCTCTCTTATTTGCTCTTCTTTTATAGGTTAAAGTATACTGTGTAGGTCTTGATTAGTCTAGATGTTATTTTGTTTCTAATGATTGATGTGTTCAAGTGTTAAATGTTTTCTAATTTGATCATGTTAGTTTTTTCACCATTTTACCCAGCTAAATGTTGAGGAGCTATGTTTTATCGTTAGGTCAATGTAAATATGGGATTCGCAATTAGAATCTAAGATATTTTCAACTTTTTTATTTAATTATTCTATCGTTTCTTTAATTTTATTATATTGACATTTGAAATTAACTATGGGATCGATTTTGTTTTGCTTTCCCCTATTATATATTTCTTGAGTGCGAGATATTTACTTCCACTTTTATATTTATATACTGCTTTGTGGAATATATGTAGGTTATAAAGAATCAATCTGCTCCCCGTCAATCTGACAAGACTCCATCACGGCTACTTCTCCAGGTCATTGGTATGATTTTAACAATCTCCTTGGACGGATCTACATGAATATAGCTTCAATTTTTTTTTTTTTAATTTGCTGTTAGTACAGAATGTATAATAGATTTTAATTTTGGGTTTTAAGGCTGGATTTTGAAACCATTTGAGGTCTTGATTAGGTCTAGTAAAATTATATTTACCTTGTTTTATAACATTGCTGATTCAGCAATGACGCCAAAACTTGCTTAATGTACAGTGAATGCCTCATGATTTTCAAATGTTGATGGTTCAGCATTTGATGATGCACAGATTCTGTAGGAGGTGCCAATATGGTTGTTGAGATCTAGTGTCTCTAATCATTGCTGAAGTGGTTGTTTTTAAATGAAATCTACGTCAAGTACTCCAGTTTGAATCAAAATCATGATTCTTTTTATTTCAAAACCAAATAATACGGAAATTGAATATAAACAAAGCAATCGAAGCAAAATATATCATTTTTGTAGTCAGTTTGAATCAAATAATGCTCATTCCAAGCTTCATGTGTTGATTAAGCTACTTGCTTTGCCATTTGCTGGTTATTTTGATTTACTTGGTCATTCATTTTGTCAAACTAATAGATTATATTGGCTTCTCTTCTATCACGCAGGAAAAGATACGAGAATTATTGTCTTTGGTTTCCGCCCAAAAACAAAACACGTTGGCATTAGCTGTCTTGACTCTTTATTTTCTCCAATATAGGTGTAATGTTGTGATACTTGATATGAAAATCATTCTTCTATGGTATGTGTGGGTAGGAGTTCAAGCAATCTAGTGTGGTCAATGAATAGTTTGTGAATGAGCACAAATAAAAGCTTGTTTATGTACATTTACAAAGCTAAAGGAATCAGTTTAAAGAGAAATTTAAATTTCTTAAAAAAAAACAACAAACATGAACATAAGTGTCTCGTTGTGATTGTGAAGAAGTTCATTTTAGACTTGTTTATGTTTTTATTTACCAGTTTGATGCTTGATAGAAGTTGATTATCAGTCACTTCTAACATTTTAAAATTCCTAATTTTATTTCGGAATATGGTGAAAATGTAATTCAGATTTTAGTATGTCATACAAATTTTGTAGTGGCAGCCCTGAAAGATATACTTGCAAAAATAGGGTAATAGTAATGAAAAAAACCAAATGAGTAAGAGGATGTTTTATATATTTTTGTTCAGGGAGAGGAGCCACTTTCTCCTGTACAATGGTTTTAGTGTTGGCTTAAAAGCGTTCTTGTGGAGCCCTTCAATTGGGCCTCTTATGAATGCGACCTTTTTTTTCAAAAAAAAAAAAAATAAAAGCTTCTCAAAGCCTATTATTAATAGCCTTACTGCAAGCTTGAATGACTCAGTTTGAAAGATAAAGAGTGGAGCATGCTCAAGCTTGAGCTTGTTCTGGGAATAACCAAGCCGAGCCTGAATAAAGAAGAATCACTTTGCTTGGTTTTTGTCCATCCGCATTAAGGTGATAAACATAAATCACAGGGCATTTACTTGATTGGCTCCAAAGTGGGTGTATTTTTTTTTCTTTTACACTCTAGGTTTGAGAGGAGAAAATATGTAGGTTCTGTATTGATTTTTTTTTTTTCTTCCATCAATCTTTGAGGGAAAAGGGAAGGTGTGTAGTGGTTGGCTGAAATTTGAAAGTAGGTTCCTGGATTTTTGGGACAGCAAGCAGAATAAAGAAAACATTATCTGTGTGAGAGAGATTGTGTTTCTATAGACATGCACATCCTCAAAGAAGAATGAATTATCTTATAATTGGATTATTAAAATGCAAATAGATTATATCCTTAGGGATTCATAATACCATTTTTATTAGGTTGGGAATCCTAAATGAGAACTTTCCCAACAAGACATGAATGTCTTAACCGAGAGAGACACCGTTTAAGTAACCTCTAGGGAGTTCTAGACTCAACTCACTGAAAAGCCTTGTTGCATTGCTTACAAATTATCCACCCATGACCCAAAAAATTCAATTGAAACCAGGGTTAGGATTAAACTAATTGGACAATGATTTAAACCATATAAATGCTTGATATCACATTGTCCATGTACAAGGCAAATCCCCGATTTGCCAAGCAAAGCATTTGCTGGAAATAGCCATTTGATCTCTCTTGCACGTTGCACCAGTATGACAGGACAGATTATATAAATCCGCCTCCATTTACTGAGTGGGTGAGAATTTGATGAAAACTCCAGCAGAGAAACAAAAGCAGTGTGTGGAGAGTGTGCATGAAAGAAAGTAGGCAAGGCATATTTATTCAAATGCAAAATACATAATCCATTATTATTAAGAAACTTAAGAAAACGGTGGAAGTTGTTATTTAACTGCTAATTGGGATGCCTAACTTTGTTTCCATGTCATGAATCTAGAATTCTTCGAAGTTTTAAAAATACCTTGTGCGGATCCTCGAAATACACGGGACTTGCAAAAATTATAGATACACCCCTTCTAACAAAAAAAAAAAAATGAAGCCTGTGGTAAGTACAACACCTTTAAGTATTCATCATGACCTTTGAACCACATAGGCACTGGTTTCATTTAACTTTGCATTTCGGCTCCTCAAAAGAAGCTTGGGTGTGTCTCTGGCTGCTAGTTCAAGGATGGATTTGTAACTGAAAAGATAGTGTTAACAAATGAACTCTTCTTATATTTGTTAGTTTCTTTTTTCTTTGTGTCACTTTTTCCTCTCCTTTTCTCTTATGCTTTTCTATATCAATAAGTTTAATCTAGTTTCTAATCACAAGATCTATTTGTTCAAATCAATATCTACGGCCTTTAACTTTTCATGAAAAGGTACTTTCTTAACTTCTAATTGTACAGAGACGTGTTATATTTGATGAATTACTGAGGTGTACGAAGCCTTCAAGACTCTGGGATCTTTATGCTTTTAGGACCAGCAAAATTCAGTAATACTAACCCAAAACTGCGGTTGCTGAATGAGCGCTTTCATCTTCTTGAACAAGGGTCTGCTAGCGCATCGATGGACATGATTGAACATGAGTCTTAGATATCCTCTAATGAGTTATGGAGGATCAGTACCGTAAATTGCAATTATACAATGTGCCAGAGTTATCCGTTTGCCTTGATTGTTCCGAAATCCATTCGGTAAGAAATTGAGATCACTGCGGTGTGGTAATAGGAGAGAAATAAGGAAAAAGAAACAAGAGAATTCTTTAAATCTATTACCAATAATTTTTGAGTCTCATATGGGCTTTTGTATGCTTCTATTTTGTAACTAATAACTTTTTGTGAATAAATGCTAGTGATGAAGTCCTCCAAGCATCCAGCTTTTGAGCAAGATGTCGGTTACCTGTAGTTTCTTGGTGCCATCCTGATATGCGATCATAAAATTTTTTTTTTTTTTTTTTTTTTGTTATGATTTCCGCACTTCCATATTTATGCATGTGGTATTACAGGAACCGGAGCAGTCCTTGCACGTTCATCTCAGCCTTTGGTTGGTCTTGTGATGAATATGTGGAGGTATGTTGAAGTGCCCACATATAACTAAATAAGAAACAGGGGGAGACATGTTCTATGGAAGAAAATGTAGAATCTAAATCAGTCAAGTAATTTACCTTTTCTGCATTTGCCTAATGCTATAGTCACATTAACATATTTTTTAACAGCAACGCAGATGAAAAATTTGTTGCAGCACTTTGCATTCAACTTGGTGATGCAAGTGGACGAAGGTAGTTTGTGATTCTTTCCCCTTTTTTGATGTTGAATTCTTCCATTTATTCTTTTGCATGTTTGTATCATTTCTTTTTTTTGTATTCTTGATTTACAGATCATAATTTTATATGCCACATTGGTTGTAGCATGTTAATATTCTAATGCTTGCTAAATTTTGCAAGTATCCAGCTTATATTGAGTAGGTTAACTCTCCCATGCACAATTATCTACTTGATGCAGACCCCATGAAGACTTGTAGCTTTTGTGTTTTATTTGTCTCTCGTCAATAATACCCCTCAATTATACACCTTATTTATGGCTTATTAGTATAACTATAATTTATCGTTTTGGTAAGAAGCAATAATGCTTTTGTATATTACATTTGCACCCTAAGGTTTGTAATTACTAATTAAGATCATTGAGGGAATATCATATGAAAAAAATTGCCCCCGTCATTTATAACCGTACATTGTATAGTATGAAATCTGAATCAGTCGAGCACTAAACCAAAATACCTCATAGAACGCAATACCAAAATAGTAGTATTAGCTGCAAGCCATCCAAACACGAGGGAATAAAACAATCTTCATGAGTAGCACATTGAACAATAACATAAATTTATAATTTGAAAGAAATAATAAAATAATATTGGTCATGAAAAAACTCTTAAAACTTATCAAAATTATATAAGATAAAAACATTTGGACCAGTTTTGGGAAACAATTGAGAGAAATGAAAAGTTGAATGGGAAAGTAGAGATTGAGATGGGTTGTGAAATTTGATACAACAAAGCTTTTAATATTAGTTGTGTTTTTTGCTTTAAAATAAAAAATAATGCATATGTAACAATGTGATCCTTATCCAATAGGCTCTAAGGCCATATAAGTGATATCATAGATTTTTTACAAGCTTTTGAACTTGACTGTTCTGGACGGAGCCATGGTATGAGGTGGATTGCAACTTTACTGAAATGTTGTTCTAACTGATAATTATGGATAAACGTAAAGGACTCAGATGTGATTTACCTTTTCTTTTTCTAACACTTGTGCTATTCATTTAGTGAAATGAAGAGGCATCCATTCAAGAATACGGATATTCTTTCTTATCGTTTACCTTTTCTTATCGCTGATGCAAGACCCAGAAAAAATGCTTTAGCAAATGGAGCAATGGGAGGTGGCTCAGAGTCATCTTCTAATTATTTTCAATCCGAGGTGTGTCAGAGGTTTGAGCTTTGTGGTTTTGTATCTCTTGGCTATCAATCCTGATGTCATGTGGGTCACTAATGTCACATTCTTCTTCACTCTTGGCTATCAATCTTGATGTCATGTGGATCACTAATGTCACATTCTTCTTCACTCTCCGTTGTCAGATAGTTTTCTTTGGGATAGACAACATTCATGCAATGGGAGAGAATCTTTCCCGGCTTTGAGGCTACTTGGATACTTATGGAACTACTTCATTAGATGGGATGCCATCATTTTTGGTCAGTTGGAATTCCATTAAAATCTGATGGTTCTACCAGTAATAAACTAGCAAATTAATTTCTATTTGGGTAAGCTTTTATCATTGTTTGGATATAATCTTCTGTGGTCTTGCTTCGGTGCAGTTTTCTAAGGGACTGAATTTTATATGCATGTTTCCATTTGATAAATGAGGGAAGAACAGAAAAAAAAAATGTTTGGTATGTGTAATATTCTATTTGTTGTTCTGTCTACAGTTATATTTTAATGCATAAACATTTTCGATCCTGGGTGGTCTATCGAGTGGTTTATCTGAACCATTTTAGCTTAGGACCTCAGCGCCTTGCTCCATCATCTGAAGTGATGTCATGGCTTCAACTATATTTCTTGGTTGCAATTGATATAAAATTGTGGTGTGCTCTACATGCTGCATGTTTTACTTCTCTTTTTATAACATCAACTCTTCCTTATTTTTCCAATAGTAATATGTTTAGATTATTATACTTAGTTATTTATGTTCTTTTATTGGTACAGTTTCTATCAAAGAAGGCAGCAGTCAAGTCTCTTCTGAATAAAGTGAAACTTAGCCTGCTCGTCTTTTCTGATGAACATAGCTTGATAATTAGTTAAAATGTCCTGAAAGAAATTGTCTTTGTATTCCAAACTCTAGAAAATAATTTCTAGTTGATTTTTGGTGTGACAACCAACCAATACTAAAGAATCATGTTGTCCTTTTCTGCAAGCAAGACGTTTTCCTTGAAAGGAAAAGCCCAAGCATGCCCTACCATGTAACTTCTTTAAAATATTTTCTTTTACCTTTTTTTTTGTACTTAAAAGAATTTTGTTGTTTACTGAAGAAAATATAGCTGTTTCTTTTCTATATTTATAAGTTAACTAAACTCTGGAAAAAGAAGCAGCAATATCTTTATCTTAACAGTAAGTCACAACTTCAATTTTATATTGAGCTTTCTTCAGGTTGGTCTGCTTTCACTTGGCGTTGACCAGATTGATTCAGTGGCCAATAGAGATTAGGAGAAAATTTTGGGACCGTGCTTTTGGTGCTAGCTCTTTATTTAACGTGGATGTCGAAATATCATTTATTAGCCGTAATATTTGTAATCATAAGGAATAAATAGCACGGCTAACATAGAGATCATTAGACATTTAAAAAAAAATGTACCTAAATTTGCATGCAACATGCTTATATATATATATATATTCTTGATAAAATTTATTTAGAAATGAAAATTGCTTTTTGTTCCTTTCTTTATTGTATTTCTTATTTTTAAAGTCTATGCAGAAGCTGATTTATTCGTGTACCATTGTGTTTTGTAGTGATGGATAGGATAGAACTACTCAGTTTCACTTGCTAATTTGCTGCTTGATCCATACTACCGAACATTCACTGGGTTTCAGGTAATTTGCTTTGCTATGTTGGACTTAGTAGGTTGATTCATTCTCTTCTTGCATGCGCTCAAACTGCAATCTTAAAACCAGAGGGAAATCTTCTTTTTCTCATGTTGCTGGAATCGTGTGGCCCTTGCCATTTTGTTGGTCATCATACATGCCTGTAGCTAAATTTTACATTTTTTTGATATTGGTACAGGCTCTTATTGAAAAGGATTGGCTAGCATTTGAACATCCATTGCAGATCGTGTGGGAATGCCAACTGCATCAGGAAGTGGCAATGTGCCTCTTGAATTATCTCGGCAGTCTTCTGTTGGTAGTTTTCCATCGTCACCCATGCGCCAGCCTTCAGGATCATTCACATCTCGGACGTTCTCATGCAAAGAATAACTATTCTCCCACATTTTTGCAGATGTGTTGATTTATGAATCTGTCCACTGCGTCCATGTATGAAGAATTGCTGTCCTACTGGTCTTCATGATGATTATTAGCAATTGAAAATGAGTAAGGGTATAGATAGGCTTTGCTTAGCACCCAGCACTTTTATTAAGCTGCAAAAGACCTGCAGATGCCAAACAGCTATTCCCTGGGCCAAAAAAAGGTCCCAAAACGTTTCTTACGGACCTTATGCTGATGTCGAGCAGAAATGATTCTTAGTAACCAATGTTTTTAAAACCGGATCAGTGATCAAACTGGTTTTGTAATCAGTTTCTGGTTCAGCCAGTTCGTCCAACCAGTCCGGTTCACATATACTATATAATGTATATTTAAAATTTTATATTTCAAGTCAAATATAATAGAAAATTGCAAAAAAATGACAAGCAATATTTTAGCTTTTGGTAGCTGGCACACCTATAATTTTAAATTCTAGCTTTAACCCATCAACGTCCCCATTTTTGTTGTAACCAACTCACCTAACCTTTCAATTTTCCTTTACTGGGTTTGCATTTGAAGCAACCATTGACCGGCATGATGTTTGGATTCATCTGGTTCCTTTTTTCCCGTCAACTTACTCAAATCACAATCTACCTTTCTTATTCTAAATTCCACCTTCCCATTTTAGTAACTCTACTTCATCTGGCAATGATAATCAGATGAAGATGGACTCCATGGCCAACGACATGGATCGCAAAATCAGATGAAGATGGACTCCATGGCCGACGACATGTTTCAGGGAACCCATCTATAATTCTTGGATATGGTCAGTAGCCAATTGCACCTCTATCATCCTGCTTTCCATTTGCAGATCCATCAACATTGAATTAAGGTTGAGCTTTGTTGACAAGGGAATAAACGATCCTGGGTTTTGTCCGGTTCAAATCATTGTTAGTTTTACCGGTTTTGTCCAGTTTTTTACGGTTTGATAGCCATCCGGTTTGGAATATGATTTTGGACCGAACAGCGGACCAGTTCCCGGTTTTTCCAGTCTGACCGGCCGGTTCGGTCCGGTTCAAAACCATGTTAATAACAAACTGGAATTTTTCATGCCTATCGATATCACGTTCCTGCATCATCTCCCTTCCAAGAGGAGTTTAAGACATGCCTTTGACTTCAGTCATGTGGAAGAGAGGCAGCTCATAGGCTTACTACACACGAACATAAAATAAAATGATAGAAGGGTGGGACTTCTTGCAGGAGGATATACTGTCTATGAAGTCAACCCTTTGTATGTTATCATTGAGGAACGGAATTTGATTTTGTCTTCTGAACGCTTGCTAGAGGTATGATTTAGACCAATCACAGGTATACATATTGTGGAAACATATATGTATAAAAGAATATATTCAGGATCACACACTCATTGATAGTTATGGGTTAGATTTGGTGCTCCACAAGTACAGATAGTATTCATCATTTAAAAGTGAGAATAAATTGTTATGGTTTTACTTCACCCTTTTGTTGATTTCATGTGCCAAATGTGTAAAAGTTCATTAAGCTTAAAGTGGGATCGCAAACAAGACAAGTGAGAGTGCAAAATACTGTTTCTGGAAGCAGTCACAAGATCTGAATTTTAGAGTAAGGGTCTTAAACTTATATGGGCAGAGCGTCAAACTCATATTTTGTACTTGGGAATATTGTTAACGTTTCTGTTGGATGGCCAGCAGCTTCCTGGTCTCCTATTCGAGTTACACTAGAGTTTTTTCTTATCAAATAACAATAGATGATGGACACTAGCAATGCCTCCTGAACTGGAAAGCTAGTACTCGATTTCTTGATTAGTAAATGAGAATCTGTTTTGCAAGATTTTTTTGGCAAATCTGGAAATTAACTAATAGTTTGATGATGTAAATGTATTATGCAATGGGTTGATTGTGTCTCGCAGTTGTTGAGAATGTATCCATTCGCTTTTGAGTTCTCCTCGGTATGCGCTTGTCTTTTGTAAATAATGCTCATGTTTATTTCTTGAAAAAGCTAGATGATGTGGTTGAACGCATATAAAATGTATCTTTTCTTTTTTTGTTTCCATCTTACATTTTTCATAGACTTGTTTTAATGGTGAATGGTGATTTAGGCTTTCCTGGTGGATTTATTGGACTGTGTACTTTCTTGCCGATTTGGAAACTTCTGTATTAGGTAATTTCCATCATTTTGTTCTTCCTCACACCATCACCTCCATTTAACTTGTTTATACCATTGTCCTTCAAAGATTCAATTTATAAGCCTGTAGTTTTTGGGATGCATTTGTTTGATCTCCCTATTGCATGTATGATGGTAAATCATGGAATTTTAAACGGTCAAAGATTTGATTGGAAGCTGAGCAGTTGGAGCGAAGGAACCCTTCTTTCACAATTGATTTCAATTCTTCCCCTTGTATATCATCAGAGAAAATGCAATGGCATTTGTATTTACCATCTCAGGCACCAGTTAAAGAAAAATTGAGCAATTTAGGGATTTTTTGTGAAGCACCCTCTGATGGGTTCCCTTTTTAGGTTGAGTGGCACTGCATAATGGCCCATTGTGTTAGGCAGTAGAAAAGCATAAAATGGAGGTTTAATAGATGAACTTCAGCTGTTTTAACTCTATTATTGTGAACGCATTACGAACACCAATTTCTGAGTTCTCAGTCTTTATGTTCAGTGAAAAGGAGAGGCAGCAAGTTGATGTCTCTGAAGCCCGTGGATGCCTGTGGGTTTATTTGGCTGATTTGCGTTTTTCAGAAGGAAGGTCTCATGTGCATTATAACCTTTTCTACGATCCACAAAAACACGATGGTCCATTGTTGCCTCCAGCAGCAGCTTTAGCACCAACTTTTTGGCCACAATTCCATCTCCAATAGGCTTGCCCCTCAGAAGCCCAAGGTGGCTTAGCTTGAAGCTCGATGTAGGAATGTCTAAAATTTTCTGAGCTACAGAAGGTAATAAATCTCTCTTCTACTAGCATAAGCTTGCTTCCTGCACTATGTTTTTTTAATCAAGACATGGCTACGCTATTTACCTAGTCCAATTGCAGTTCTTTAGTTTAATGCAAAATACTATGGGGTACTTCATATTTTCTGAAGCCAATAGCATATGATTGAAGTGCTTTTTCTTGCATTTTGTGCCTGACTTTCAGCATGTTGGAATCATATGGGAATACAGAGACTGCTTCTGTTAACACGCGGTTTAAGTGTTGAACATATAACAAGATTGGACTGCTATTTAGCTTTTCCTCTTTATAACATACTTTTACTTATGTAGTCATCTGGTGGGTCAAAAATGCTAACAATTGGCAGAAAGGAAAGCCAAAGAAATCACAGTTGCCATAGAATCATTGTCTACAGAATCATGGAATGAGAAGCAGCTCAGAAGCTCTGCTATGCCCTTGGCCAAGAGGGCCAGCAAAGAAAGTGCAGCCATAAAGAGAGCTATGGAGTCACTAGGATGCAAGGTTCACTTTGCAAGTAGTGGTGATACTGCTGTTTCTTCAAAAGATGAATCTGATGGAACTGTACGGCATGTTGATAAGTCAGATCTCTCTGTTTCACTTACAGTTGTGGCAGATGAAGCTGTTTCCAACAATCCTATTAGTCGAGTATGTGAAACCTTATGCCCACTGCGAACAAGAGATGGAGGTTGCCGCTGGCCAGATGCAGGTTGTGCTCAACTAGGTAGCCAATTTGTTGGGCTAAAGGCAAACTTTGATGCTTTTGATAGGCTTTCTATTAATGATAGTTATTTTGAGACAGAATTAAGACTAAAATTTGCCTTATCCAGGATAGGCATCAAGTTTTGTCGTTTATTGGTTCAGGTTTTCTGAAAGAGGGAATCTAAAAAATCATCTAGACTAGATTTTCGAGCTCTGTTGAAAGAGATTAAGCCTGTGTTTGGCGAAATTTCGTAAGGAGAAAAGAAAATAAGGAAAGAAAATAAATTTTATTTTTCTTTCTTATATTTTTCCTTCATGTTTGGATAAAAATGAGAGAAAAGAAAATAATTTTTATTTTTTCTTATTTGGATAACTAAATATGGAAGGAAAGGAAAATAATATTTAATATATTTCTAATTTTCCCCTTTATTAAATAAAATATTTGAATATATAATTATATTATATAATGATAAAAAATAATTATTTTATAATTTAATTGATTTTATATGAAATTAAAATTTATATAATGATAAATATAATGTAACACGAAAAAAATTCTTAAATTATTTTTTATATTTGAAAATGTTAAAAATATATTTGGTTTTTTGCCAAATTTTAATAAACCAAATTTTTTATTCTTAAAATCGAACTGAACCGAAATTTTTAAAAAAATTGAATTAAACCGAAATTTATGTGTCCATAAACCAAACCGAATCGAGTTTATAAAAAGTTTAGTTCAATATGGTTTGTTTCAATTAAATTACATATATTTAAAATTTGGTTCGATTCAAATGGATTTGATTTATTAATTACTTCGGTTAATTTAATTTTTTCGGTTTTCTATCTAAAAAATCGAATCAAAAACTGAAAACCGAATTTATTGAAAATTATAAATGAAAAAATTAATTTTATTCAAGGATCAAACTGAACCAAACAGAATCAGCTCGGTTTGGTCGGATTTTAGATTCAATCCGGTTTTTGCTCAGATTCTATAATTTCTTACAATGCCCAGAGGCAAAATGGTCATTTCAGCAAAATCTTTTCATTCTTCCATTTTTTTTCTCTCCATTTTGGAGAGAAAATGAGAGAAGGAAAATTTTCAAATATTTTCTCCCCTCTCCTATTTTCCTTCTTTCTAAATAAAGGATTTTAACATTCCTTCTTTATTTTATTTTCTTATTTTTTCTCTACTTATTTTCCTCCCTCCTAATCACACCATAAAAATTTATTACAGATTTCAAGCAACACAAGCATATTAAGATAGACCCTTAATACTTTTGTTGGGTCTCCGGAACGTTCATACGGAGGATATAGAGTCAGCTGTGAAGCTTCATCGATTACTCATTACATGGAGCGGAATGAGAGCCAGAAGTGATGCATTAAAGGCGTGATGTCATGTACTAGGTTCTCGTGCTGTACGTACTTTCATTCTTTTTTCTAATCAGATATGCTCTTGTACAGATTTGATGTTATTGTATGGTGAGCAGTTCTGTTATCTGCCACAGCATATGTGAGCCAAGTGCACAATATTGTATTTAATAAACCACCCAAGTTGTATTTAATTAATGTTTTTGGATGGCAGGTCTTCTCTTTATGGTCATAGTAAATAGAAAATTATAAAACGTGTATTTTAAAAATAATAATAATATACAAATTTTGGTATTCAAATATTATTTTTTAAAAAAATTAATATTTATAAAATAATTATCTTGAATCGTTTTGGAGTCCTAATTTTATTGTTTTAAAATTTATTAAATTTTTTCACTTTATAATTATATTATATTTATGAAAATTATATAAAATGAATTTCAACAGAAAAGACAAATGAGAATAAAATCAATGTCATATCAACTTTTAAATTTTTTACTTTAAAATTTCTTTTGGAAAAATTTCAATATTTTCTCATTATATATATATATATATATATATATATATATATATATATATATATATATATATATATGGATGTGTTTTTGAGTGTGTCTGTTTGGTGTGGCTTGATATTTTATCATATCTGAGAAAATATTGTTAAAAAGA
>CATIWR010172857.1:0-15777 GCA_949677035.1 Omphalea diandra
TTATAACACTAGGTCCACTTGCATGGATCATGTCATAGTTGCATACCAAACATTCATACTCATTTTGACAGACTTATAACCATGTATGCATCAAATGTTAGGATCTTAACACTTTGTGGAAGCCCTAGAGAGAGAACCAAACTTACCATAAAGGTTGAAACCATAATTAGATTTTAATGAGTATGTGTGATAATTTTATGATATGATTATACTCTATTACATGTATATGTGATTGAATTGTTACATTTTACATGTGAATACAAGTCAAGTGAGAATTATATACTCTTAATGATTTCTTGGCATACCATTGTGATTGAACACTTGCATATAGAACTAAAAGGATGTTGTGACTAGCTTGTCAAACATACGCAAATCACTTGGAAAAGGGACCAATATTTCCTATTGGCATATGATATTGATCAAATAATTTACTTGTTATATGCTGGCCAACAAAATCAAATGTCACTTGAATCACATGAATTCCTGGGTGTAGTGTTTGCCTTGCAAGGTCATGATAAAAATCAATCTATTGCATTTGCACTTGCATAGTCAATTCTTATATTTGTAATGTATCCTGATGATATTTGATTATTGGTTATGCCATAAGAATCTGATTATTATTTTTATTCATTGAGTCACGACTCATCAAATTAGAATTATGTTTTTCGGGTACTGAAGCATAGGGTTTGCATACTTTAGTGCATAGAGTTTTGCATAGAGACACGTGGAACACAAGTAGTCGGCTGAATTCCAACTCTTTCTCTCATTGTGTCATGTACATATCTATAGAAATTAACCAGTTTATTGTCACTGGCTTTGAACATTAGTTAACATATTTGTACATTAAATACATGTTGAATTATGTATGTATGATGAATAAACCTTTATGCATATGTATTTTTAGACACGAATGCCATGATTTGTAAATGAAATTGGTCATTATAATTTTTGGTATCAAAGCAGGGACAGGTTCCGTAAAGACATACATATGAAAATGACATGACTTTTGTATTATTATGCATTATGATATGACATAGTCCTATATGTTTATAGGGCATTAACTGAGGGTAGTCATGGTAGTACCCATGTCTTTCTAAGGAGAGAGGAGTCAGCCAATTTGCATTCCATAGAAGCATCATGCCAACCATTAAGAGATCAACCTGTTGACAGAGTTAGATCTCTTATACATTCTCACGCACAACACATATCTCATGGACAACCACAACATAGAATTGGAGAACTAATAGTGCAGGGTCCAAAAATTCAAAGCGAAATAAGGTATGCCAAATTAAGAAAACAGGGTATAGCTGACTTCAGTGGTACCACATATCTATCAGTGGTAGAGACAAGGGTAAAAAGAACACAGAGAGTTTTGAATTTGATGAAATGCACACCAGAAGAAAAGTTTGATTATGCAGTGTCGCAATTACAGGTGATGCATATGATTGGTAGGAAACCATTACAGGGAGTGATGTCCAGCCTCCAGTACTTACATGGGATGATTTTCTTCATGAGTTCAACAATAATTACATGCCAAAAGTTTCCAAATATAATAAAATAAGGGAATTTCAAAACCTAAAGCAAGGGGAGATGACTATAGCAGAGTAAAATTTAATAAATTATCTCATTATGCATCTTTCATGGTGGCCACTAATAAAGACAAATGTCGAAAGTTTAAAGAAAGATTGAGATATGAGATTAAAAGTAAGATCACAGTTGTAGATCTTAAAAGTTATACCAAGCTAAAAGTTGCTGCAATCAGGGTGAAAAGATTAGAAAAAGAAAGGAAAGAACAACGAGTAAAAAGAGGGCCTATTGAGGTTGTGGGAGATTTTAATAGAAAGAAAGGTAAACGTGGAGATTATATTCCATCACAATCTAGTGCTAGGGATGGCTCTAGCTATAGAGGCAAAAGATTATAAGTTTCATCGTATGCAAGCAGAGGTTAAAACAAAGTTATGTAACAACGACCCTCATGTGTGCATTGTGGCAAGCAACATATGGGTGAATGTAGAAAATTGACTGGTGGGTGCTACTTTTGTGGGTCTTTTGATCATATGCTTAGAGATTGTCCTGAAAGATCCAAAATGTCAGAGGAGGCCGAGATAAAGATAAAGCTACATCAGAGTCCACAGTTGAATTTCAAAAGCAAGTGGAGTTGCACTATCATTTGGCAGCGGCAGAAGCAGAGGTAGAGCAACCAAAATTGGCCAAGGTATGAGCATATCAGAAGGTCAGAGTTCTAGAACCCTGACATAGATAAGAGTATTTGCCATTGCTAAGTAAGAAGTTGTTGCTGCTCAAAAAGTAATCACTGGTAAGCTTTTTCTCCATGATTTAGAAGTTGATGTATTAATTGATCCTTGCTCCACACATTCATTCATTTCATTAAACATGGCATCACAATTGTGTAGTAAGCATCAACCTTTAGGTTTTAATATATATGTTGGTATTCTATTGAGAGATTTAATGATTGTGGATAAGGTGTGTCATGATTGTACGATTCACATTGATGGCGATGAGTTGAATGCTAATTTAGTGTTGTTGCCACTTTGTGAATTTGATGTGATACCGGGTATGGACTGGTTATCCAAATATCATGCAATAGTGAATTGTTTTACTAAGGAAGTTATTTTGGAATCTTTAAATCATATAAGGGTTGTGGTTTAAGGGGAAAGAATAATTGTACCTATGTGTCTAATTTATGCTATCAAGGCTTTTCACATGATTAAAAGTGGTTATGAAGCTTATTTGGCACATGTGGTAGACACAAGGTTCACAAATGAATTACTTGCAAATATTTTCATTGTAAATGAGTTTCTAGATGTGTTCCCAGCTGACTTGCCTAGTTTTTCACCTGATAGGGAGATATAATTCATAATTGAGTTAGTCCCAAGAACTGTACCAATATCTATTCCACCTTATAGGATGGCTCTAGCTGAGTTGAGATGTAACATCCCCATCCACATTCATTGGCACTATCACATGAACATATTCATTGCATAAATGATATGAAATCCCACATGAACATATGCATTGGATAAATGATCATTTAGATACGTGAATTGGATAAGCATGACGATGACACATACATCATTGCATTTGAGACAATTGAACATATATGTAATGTTTGTATAGTTTCATGGAAAATTGTTTTATGTTATGTGCATGTTATAACATCATAAATAATGGTGTTATAGAGCTTATTTTAAAGTATAAGGAGCATCTAGGAATTAGGAGATGGATGAAGGTACTTAAGGAGTGAAGAAGAGGGACTAAAAGAGGAAAGTGAACTTCCAACCAAAAGGAATACAACACCATAATTTTGTCTTGTTATAATAGGTTTACAAGTGGAATTTTTGGCCCTTTAGGATCAGAATATAGAGCTTAAATGTGAGGAAAAATAGAAGAAAGAGAAAGCTAAGGAAGAAAGAAAGGAAAGAAGAAGAAGAAGAAGAAGAAGAAGAAGGAGAGGGAGAAAAGTGAGTTGCCTAAGGAGAAAGAATAAGGTTTTCTGATTCTGGGACAATAGGTAAATTAATTTATCTTATTCTCAAATCAAATTAATCCCTCATGACATGTTAATCATGCATGGTTAGTGAGAATTATGGAGTATTTGAGGTAGAACTCTTGGATGGAAATTGAAATTCAAAAGAACAAGAGTTGATTGTGTTGATTTTGTTGTTAGAGCATAATTTTGTACCCACAATTTTATAACACTAGAAGAGGAATTAGAGAAATTGAAAAATATGAAAGTTATAGCTTTGTGCCTCATCTAAATGCATATGAAACAATTTTTCTTGATTTGGTGTGTGCGAGGAGTTATGGCTCCATCATTAAGGATGGTTCACAACCAACTGAAATCACCTCAGTCTTTCTATTTTCTTATATTTTGATGGCCTTAGATTCTTATTTTGACAAAGTGTAAAACATGAAATTTGTAGGATTATATCCCCTATAAACACCTGTAAACAATTTTGGATTGATTTTTTTATGTGGAAAGAGATATGGCTCATTGATTGTGACTGACCCTATACCTAGATGAAACCTTACTTGTCTTTTAATTTTGTTTTCCAAGAATTTGATAGCCATAGATTAGGAATTTGGTGATGTGTTACGCTTGAAAGTTGTATATTTATATATTATCTACATGACTGTAAAATATTGTTGGCAAATTTTGTATGGTTGTTGAGATGTTGCCCCTTCATTATGACTAATTATCACCATGTTGAAAATTTGCTCACCCTGAGATTGGTCATTTGTTTTGGTGATTTTATAGACTAAATTAGACAATGAGTAAAACATAAACAATGTTCCTTTAAATGTTGCATAACTTCTAGTAAATCAGTTTTGCAATTTGGTTTGTAAAATTTGAGATATATCCAAGAATATAAGACCTACTCAGACTGAGATAACATTGAAATAGAGCAAAAATCAAAATTCACCTCATTTTCTGTGTCTTATATTGGCCTAAAATTTGAATATGTTGTATCATTATGTGTCTAGTTTATTTGAAAATAATTAATAAAGTCCTTTGGATAAGTATACCTAGATTTATTTTTATGAGTGTTGCAAGCTCTGGCTGCCATATAAGGAAAATATGCATAAAAACTAGGTCCACTTGCGTGGATCATGCCATAGTTGCATACCAAGCATTCATAATCATTTTGACATACTTATAACCATGTACATATCAAATGTTAGGATCTCAACACTTTAAGGAAGCCCTAGAGAGAGAATCAAACCTACCATAAAGGTTGGTCACATTGAAAGGTGAGTGAAAATGATAATTAAATTCTAATGTGTATATGTGTGACAATTTTGCGATGTGATTATGCCCTATTACATGTATATGTGTTTGAATTGTTACCTTTTGCATATGAATGCAAGTCAAGCCAGAATTATATAGTCTTAATGATTACTTGGTATACCATTGTTACGAACACTTGCATATGGAACTAAAAGGATGTTGTGACCAGCTTGTTAAACACTTGCAAATCACATGGAAGATGGACTAATATGTCCCATTGGCACATGTTATAGATCAAATGGTTCACTTGTTATATGTTGGCCAGCAAAATCAAATGTCACTTAAATCACATAAATTCCTAGGAGCAGTATTTGCCTTGCAAGGTCATGACACAAAAATAAATCTATTGCATTTGCACTTTCATAGTCAATTGTTATACTTGTAATGTATCCTGATGATATTCTTATGTTGGTTGTGCCATAAGAATCTGACTTTTATTTTTATTCATTGAGTCGCGACTCATCAAATCGCAATTATATTTTTCAAATTTAAAGCATAGTGTTTGGATACCTTGGTGCATAAAGTTTTGCTTAGAGATTCATGGACCACAGGTCATCGGCGGAATTCCAACTCTCTCTCTCCTTGTGTCATGTACATATATCTAGATAGGAACTAGTTTATGGTCACTAGGCTTGAACATTAGTTAACATATATGTATATTAAATACATGTTGGATTGTGTATGTATGATGAATAACACCTTTATGCATATGTATTTTTGGACATGGATGCCATGATTTATAAATGAACATGGTCATTACATGAGAGAATTAAAGACCAAATTGCAGGAACTACTTGAAATGGGATTTATCAGACTAGTGTGTCACCTTGGGGTGCTACAGTATTATTTGTTAAAAAGAAAGACGAGACAATAAGGCTGTGTATTGATTCTACATACCTAAATTGGGTTACTATGAAGAACAAGGATCATTTACCAAGGACAGATGATCTATTTGACTAGTTACAAAGAGCATGGGTATTTTCCAAAATTGACTTGATATCAGGATATTATCAGCTTAAAATTTCAAACCCAAGTGTACCGAAGATAGATTTTCAAACTAGGTATGGGCATTATGAATTTTTAGTGATTCCATTTGGTTTGACTAATGCACTAGCTACGTTTATGGCTATTATAAACAAAGTGTTCCACCCTTACTTAGACAAATTTGTAATTGTGTTCATTGATGACATAATGGTGTATTCAAAGAACAAAGACGAACATGAACAACATTTAAGGATTGCATTGCAAATTTTGAGAGAAAAACAACTATTTGCTAAATTAAGCAAGTGCGAGTTCTAGATTGACCATGTGGTATTTTTAGGAACATATAATTTCTGAAAAGGGCAAAAAGGTGGATCCAAATAAAATTGAAGCAATATTAAAATGGAAAACCCCAAACAAATGTTACAAAAGTTTGAAGTTTCTTAGGACTAGCTGGGTATTGTCGTCGATTTATTGAGGGGTTTTCACTTATAACTGCTCCTTTGACTAAGTTACTTCAGAAAAATGCAACATTTTAGTGGTCTAAAGCATGTCAAGAGAGTTTTGATGAATTAAAAGATAGATTGACATTTGCTCCAGTGTTAGCCATTCTTACTGGTAATGGAGGAATTATAGTATATAATGATGCCTCTCATTAAGGTTTGGGATGTGTTTTAGTGCATCATGGTAAGGTAATTGCATATACATCTAGACAACTGAAGCCTTATGAATTATCTTATCCAGTACATGACCTAGAACTTGTTATCGTTGTGTTTGCATTAAAATTATAGAGACATTACTTGTATGGAGAAACTTTTCAAATATTTATAGATCACAAAACCTTGAAGTATTTAATAAGCCAAAAGAATTAAACATGAGACAGAGGTAGAGGTTAGAACTGCTAAAAGAATATGATTGCACCATTAAATATCACCCAAGGAAGGAAAATGTGGTTGTCGATGCTTTGAGTTGGAAATCAAGAAGCGTTGTAGCTCAATTGTAGGTATTTCCATTATATTATTTAGTTCAATTATGAGCTATGAATATGAAAATAAATGTACAAAAGAATGGGGTATCGATTGCTACTTTTTAAGTGAGACCAATGTTGCATGATCAAATTAAAGAAGCACAGGGCAAGGATCCAAAGTTACATAAAATGATTAAAATGGTAAAACAATGGAGACATGGTGATTTTGACATACAAAATGATGCCTTAATGTTCAGTTCTAGTATTTGTGTGCCTAATGTTGATAACTTACAGAGAGAAATCCTAAAAGAAGCATATAATACTCCATATGTCATGCATCCAGGAATGACAAAAATGTATAATACCCTAGGATCTCATTTTTAATGGCCTAAAAAGAAGAAAGATGTAGTAACCTATGTTTCAACATGTTTTTGTTGTCAGCAGATCAAAATGGAACATCAAGCACCAATTGAAAAATTAAAGTCATTGACGATTCTAGTATGGAAATAGGAAAGAATAACTATGGACTTTGTATGGTTATTGAGAACTTTGAAGACAAATGATGTTATATGGGTGATCATTGATAGACTAACTAAATCAGCTCACTTTTTACCTATTCGATTGGTTAGTTCACTTAAGCATTTAGCCAAGAAATATGTGGATGAAATTGTAAGATTACATGGCATTCCAATGTCCCTTACATCATATAGAGATCCATGATTTACATCTCGATTTTAGGTGAGTTTACAACAAGCTTTGGGTACCAACTTGAGTTTTAGTACTATTTTTCATCCTTAGACAAATGGGAAATCGGAAAGGAAAATTTAGACACTTGAAGACATGTTTCAAGCTTGTGTGATAATGTTTAAAGATTCATGGGATGAATATATTGCCTTGATTGAATTTGCTTATAATAATCATTATCATAACAGTATAAAGATGTCACCATATGAAGCACTATATGGAAGAAAATGTAAAAGTTCCTTATATTGGGATGAAGAAGCGATGCATGTTTTAGAAGGGCTAGAACTAGTGCAAGACACTATGAATAAGGTGAGGGTAATCAAGAGCAAACTTAAAGCAGCACATGATAAGCAAAAGAGCTGTGCAGACCAAAATATAAGAGAAAAGGAATTTGAGGTGGGAGACAAAGTGTTCCTTCAAGTTTCACCATGGATAGGAATAGTTTGATTTGGTAAGAAGGGGAAACTAAGTCCTCGATACATAGGGCCATATGAGATCTAATAAAGAATCGGTCCATTGGCTTGCAAGCTAGGACTACCACCAGAGATAGCTCAGATTCATGATGTATTCTATGTGACTATGCTCAGAAAGTATCGGTCTGATCCCATACATATACTTAGGGATCCTACAATAACAATTGCAGATGATGTAAGTTATATTGAATAACTAATGAAAATCATTAGTTATAAGACAAAACAATTACAAGTACTTCATTAAGTCTAACTCAAAGACTACCTCTATCAAATATGACTGAAAGTAATGCCACAACTTCTTAGCGGCCCAAACCATTGTCAAACATGTCTTCTTAATATAATTGTATTTCTCTCTGTAAGGGGGGCATCTTCTTATTAAGATAATACATTCCATGTTCACTTCCTTCTCCAACTTATTGTGCTAGCATTGCTCCCACAGACTGGTCTTATATTATGAAATATAAATTTAATTGCTTCCCTAACTTTGGTGACCTCAACACCATTAGATTGGATAAGCATTCCTTTATCTTTTGAAAGTTTGTTAACATTGCTCATTCCATACTATTGGCTAGTCTTTCCTTAGAAGCTTAGCAATGGGTTTACATATTGGGGTGAGTCTTGTGATAAACTTATTGATATGCTAGATACATTCCATGAACCCTAAACTTTCTTCTCCATCTTAGGTACTAGTATGTCTTGGATGGCTTTGAAGTCTACCTTAATCCCCTTTTTATTCACTACATAGCCTAATAACTTTCTTATAGTGACTCCAAACACATACTTTTTTGGATGTAACCTTATATTATACTGATCTAGCCTCTGTAAAAACTTTTCCAATGCCTCAAAGTGTCCTTCACGAGTCTTTATAATTACCATCATATCATTGACATAGACTTCCATTTCCTCATGTGTCAAACATGGAATAGTATAGTTACAAATAGTTGGTATGTTGCCTCAACATTCTTCTTTCTAAGTGGCATCACATGATAGTAATAAATCCTTCATTGAGTGATGAAAGCCCTGTTAACCATATCAGTGATAGCCATAAAAATTTGATTGTATCGTAAAATCCATCCATGAATGAGTATATAACACAGGTGGCAATAATATCAAGCAACTCATTAATGTGAGGCAGTAGAAAGTCATCTTGAGGTAGGTCTTGTTTAGGTCTCTATAGTCAATGCACATTCTTACCCATCCATCTCTTTTGTATATTGATACTATTGGCTAACCACTATGGGTAGTCAACCATTTTTAGGAATTTGGCTCTTAACTATTTGGCTTCCTCTTTCTTAACTAACAGTGCCCATTTTGGCTACATTCACCAAAGCTTTTGTTTTATTAATCTTATGTGTTTATAAGTGGGAATCTTGTGCTTGGAAATCCATCCATCAACCTTCCAACATATCCTTATAAGTCCTTGCAATGACTCACTAGTACTTTCTTAGTAATTGCTCAAATTTCCTTCTTTCTTCAAACGTGATATGCCCAAGCATAACAAAATTTTAAGATTTTTCTATGTGCTAAGATTAAAAGTAATGTTATGTATAAAATTAATGTTAAATATTCTCATGAAATGATGTATGTCATACATAATACCATTAGGAAAGACATCACACAAATAAGAGACTTATTATTCATTGATTTGAATTTTGAAATGAATACATGGTCATCCTTAAACAAACTTGAGACAATGACTTTTGCAACATCATCAGCAGGGGATTCTTTTGAAGGCATGTTAGGGGTCTTTCTTGTATAGAGCTACTATTTGTCTTCTTATTCCTCTCATGTTCGAGGAGTCTTTTCTTTAGTATGGTTAGGGAGAGGTTTTAAGCCATGTTTAAATAACTATTCTATGCCTTCTTTGTCTACCTTTTTAATGCTAGCCATTGCCTTAATAACCCTTTTAAACTATTACTTCATCTCATCACTGCATAACTTAATCTTTAACAAGCTTTCCCATAAAGCCATTACTTTTAACTCATTGTCTTTTGTTTCCATCTCTTTTGATGGTTACTTTTAAGGGTCGTTATCCTTTAGAACTTCAAAAAAGCTTTCAATTATTTCTTCATTGTAAGCAAGGCTACTTCTCTAGTATCTTCCTTTTGTAATGCTCATTAGCTTATTTGATCCCCACTTTTAATAGCTAGGTGTCTTTTATGGAGCCAGTCCATTCAACCCTTCTTCAATTGACTAATTAACTTCCCGTTCTTAATGACCATATGGCTCTTATAGAAATTATGTATCCATCTTTTTTTTTAGAGTTACCTTTTTCTTCTCCCAAGGTCAATTAGTCCATAGACATTGCATGATCCATATAATGTCTCTTTCTTCTTCTTCTTCTTCTCACCTAGAATATAGGGCTTCTTTTTCTTCCTTCTTACTGCTTTGATTCTCCTTCTTAAAGGTCTTGTTGTTTATACATGTCTAGAAAAGATCTCTTATAAGTCTTTAAGAGAGTTTTCCTCTGACGTGACTTCTTCTTCAATTGTTTCTCCTTCTCTCATAAGGTACTCCAAATGAGGCCCCTAAGGATCTCTAACCTTAAGTTTATCCTAGTTCTTCTAACCTAGTTCAGTTTTAGCTAGATGAGTGAGAATATTTGAAAAATCAGAAATGTCCATGCATTATTGCTAAGTCCTCATTTTAGAAGAACATTCATTTTATTCATAATACTTGCCACTTCAGCATCTACCCAGTCATTAATAGCTATATAAACTTGAAAATCTTTTAGGTGTGATGCTGCAGTGCTCAACACTAACACCACTTCGCCCATTTAAGCATAAATAGTGACCACTTCTCCTTAGTATGGGATCTTTACTTTTTTGTGTAGGGTATGGGGCACTCCTCTCAAAGGGCGATACAATGATCTTCCCAATAATAAAGAAAAGATTATTGGATATCTAAGGTCATAAATTCCATTATAGCCTCTATAACCCTAATATTTACCATTGTCTTAAAAATTTTAGTAGTTAGTCTTTTATTATCATCATAGGCCTAAATAATACTCTCCGAGGTCTCTAAATCCATCATAGACATCCCATACATTGGTAACAACTTTAGTGAACATATATTGATTCTAGACCCATCATCTATCATGACAGATGGTGTGTGTTTTCCCCTTGCCTCAACACTATTGAGTTGTGCCTTATTATGATCCTTCCCCTCATGAGGCAAATCATCATCAATAAAGACTATCTTCCATTTGTCTAGATTTCTCATTAAAGTTACCACCTCTATTAGGGAATGCCTTTGTAGAAATAGGTAAACTAGATAAAGCTTTAACCATGGCTCTTTTATGCTTTCCAAAGGTGATCAATAATTCCTATATACTAACCTATGTGGGTATCCTTTTTAATTACCTTTATATGTGCTTTCCTCCTCCTTCTCCTTCACTAGAGGTTGTTCAACTTCTTTCTCCATCTGAGGATCCTTGTTTGCCTCTCTATTTATGCAATACCAATTAATTAGAGTGGTGTGGTTAACCTATGTCTCTGCCTTTTCCATATCACTATCCTCCTAAATGTTAATCTTGTTCTTAAGCTCTTCTCCCTCCTTATCTAAACTTTCCTATGGTTAATGGCATAAACAATAAAAGTAGTATTTAAAGACCATATCTTTTCAAAGTTACCATTACAACATCCTTAGCAATCCCTGATACTATCATGAAGGTTCTCTAAGTAGGAGGTGGTATTTTACAATAGTTAGGGAGGGGGTTCCTTTTAATGTTCAATTGCCTTGGAGTGGATGGAATAATGGTCTTTAAATCAATGAGATCCTATATCACATGCCTCAACCTGTAGCATTCATCAGTATAATGATTAGCCCCTTAGTGGAAAGCACAATAAGCATTAGCATCACACCCTTTTGATAAAGGATTCAACGATGGTATAGGCAGCAATGACCTTAACCCTTTCTTCTAAAGCTACTTAAAGGCCTTCGATAATGTCATCCCTAAATCTATAAATTATCTTGCTATTTGTATTGTATTCACATTAACTATCTTGTTCCCCTTGATTAGATCTTGAGGCTAGTAACCTAGTATTACCCCTTGGAATCTATTTATAATTCCTCAACTTGAAGGCCCATTTCTTTTAAGTCCTCAAAAAGTCCTTACTAACATCCCCCTTATTCTAGTGCCAATGTTGAGCATCACTCCTCTAGTTATCATCTTCAGTTGTTCTTTTTCTATTGGTTTTATCCTAACTTCAACAACCATTTTTTTTCATCTCCTCAAGTAATCACTGAAGTTGTCACCATTATTTACTTTAGTGACTCTAGGTATTGAAGGATAGACTCACACTTTGAATAATACATGATGATTGGGTGCAAACTATATAAAAATCCTTAAACTGCAAATGCATAAATCATAAGTAATAAAGGGTACTTTATGAGTACAACTATTATTCCTTTAAGGATTCAGTTTAAACACTATGTATCTTATGTTTTATACCATCTAAGGAACCAATATTAAATGACAATTAAAATTAAATGACAATATTAAATGACAATTAAAATAAAATTTGATCATAATGTGAAATAATCAGTGTAGAAAAGTGGCTAGGGAGTTCAATTTCACTTGGTGACTTCCTAAAGGATTCCTAATCTTTATCTATTTGGTTTATCTATCTTGTGGTGCTATCGAGCGGCTAGGATTATTAATCAATCTTTCTCGAGTGTTAACTAACATACAAAGGCATGTTAAGTTAAAGGTCTCTTAACACAAAAGCTAGGCATCATCCATTTGTCTTAATAATCAAGACATTAACGATAATAATGCTCAATTAAGGTTTCTCAACTTTTTGGACTAAGGTAGTTAACCAAAGTCTTGGACCTCTTTTGATCTTGACAAAGGAGATTGATCATGTCTAATATTTCAAATAAGTGTTATTTTGCAGGCTTTAGTTTTTATCTAAAGTTGGAAGTTGGATGAAGCTCGAAATTTCTCAAATATGAAAAATGACTTCTAAATTGTGACCGCCACTTTGTATTCGTGACCACGATATGTGAAGAAGCAGTGCTAGAAAGTAGACAGGTGAAATCACGAAGACATTCTCGACCGTGATTCATGCAAATGACAGAGTCCAAAATTGACAGACGAAATTGCGGTGTGTGTAACGCCCTAGTCCCGACTGCGAATTTCGGAGTGACTCATGAGGGAATCAAGTCCACAGTCACAACATGACACATGTTCTAGCAGACCGTTGTAAGTCAAAATTTGCGAAGGCATCTTGTTGGTAGCGACCGCGAATTGTGAAAAAGAAGATAACCATTTTTGGCAGATGAATTTGCATCCTATGTCGCGTCCTGTACAAGAAAGCTCACGACTGTGACTTCTGAAAATAGGTAAAAGAGCAACAACTATATTTTCCTAGTGAACCAATTAGAAGCTGCCACGTGGACTAGCCGTTAGACACAAATAGGATTTTTCTTCAGAAATTTAGATTTCATGACTGCTAATGAGTAGTAGCGACCACGAATTGAGATTGTCAAGCATTTAATGCAGAATCTGTCAAGCATCTCTCAAAGATTTGGTGAGCTATGTTTTGCAACATCTATTTGGTGAAGTTTGGGCATAAATACTCCACCAAATAGCCATGAAGAAGGTTACTAAGAAATTTATTACAAGTAATTAAAGCTCTCAATCTTTGCTACTCATTTTCTTCAATTTTCTTTATAAAATTATAAGTGTTAGGTGTGAGCATTAAAACACCAAGTTGTAAGGTTATAGTGTTAGCCTGTAAAAACACTTCAAGAAAGGTTTAAGTGTGAGCCTAGTGAAACACTTGAGTGAGGTTGTGTGTTAGCCTAAAAACACATTGTTGTCAGGTTGTGTATGAGCCATCAAAACACAAGTTGTACAAGTTGGGTGTGAGCTTGAAAACACCTTGAGATAGTGAAATATGCAATTGATAGATTAGGGAGTGGACATAGGGTCAATTATACCCGAACCACTATAAATCATTGTCTCAACTCTAATAATTCTTCTTCCCCTCTTCTTTGCCTTTTAAATTTTTATACACCAATGCAACCCCTCTTCTTGGTGCCAAGGGACAACAAGTGGTATTAGAGCAAGGTTTTCACAAATCAAACCTTCATTGGATGAAATAAGATCATGGCATAATAAGCAATCTGCTCACACCTAAGGCCATATTTTGATGGAACTGACTATACTCATTTTAAGTATAGGATGGAGATCGATCTTGACATATTTGTACTGGACCTTTGGGACATGGTAATCAAGCAATGGAAGCCTCCTACCAAAGTTGTGGATGCCAATGAAGAATTAATCCCAAGGGATTAATAATAAAAAATAATCTCTTTCTCAGATGTGAAGAAAGTTTCTACTTGAAGGCTCTTTAGCATAACCTGTGTAATTATAAGATAGAATAATTTCTTATAGTATGAGTTTATCTTATATTAAGTGAGTCATAACTTCATTCAAAAAAAAAAAAAAAACCACAATGATTCAGATTACAATAATAACTACAACTTTGCTTTATCTCTGTAATAGCTTCACCTAGGACCACCTATTACTGCTCCAAGAAAGGGCTTATTTCGAATGATGTATTGAGTTTTTGATTTGTTGCTTGTGTGATTTTGTCTCCATGAACTTGATTTGGTTTTTGCGAATGATGATGCTTTTGCGATTTTATGAATGAGTTGTGATTTTATTTATTCAATTGAGTTTGTGAATGAGTTTGCGATTTTGTGGACATTTATAGTGAATTTGCGAATGACTTTTTGTTTTTGAGATTTTGTTTGCAATTTTGTGAATGAGTTTTTTTATTAAAAAAGGCATTAGCAAAAATAAAAAATTTATTGCAAAACTAAGAATATTATGAATTTTTTATATGAATTTAATGGAAAATTTAATAAAAAAATGTGTTTGATTATAGAGATGTTTTAGTATAATTTTGAAAATATAGGGCTAAATAGTATAATATGAAAAAAATCAAGGGATTAAAGTATTTAAACCTTTAAACTTTAATTTAACTTTTTAGAAAATAATATTATGGACATTTACTCTATATTTGGCAAATTTTTTAGGGTGGAAAAAAATAAAGAGGAAAATTAAATTTTATTTTTGTTAATTTATTTTCTCTCTTCATGTTTGGATAAAAAAGAAAGGAGGAAAAATAAAATTTATTTTCCTTCCTCATGTTTGGATAAAGAAAAAAGGAGAAAAAATAAAATTTATTTTCACTTCTTTCCAAACCACACATGCCATATGGAAGACTCTAGAGAATTATCATGAAGGCACAACTCTGGTGAAGTCAAGCCGTTTAAAGATGTATGTTACCGAATAAGAACTATTCATGATGAAGGACAACGAGAACATCACGAAAATGACTAACTGACTCTTGTCGATTGTAACCAACATGAAGAAGTTTGGAAGAGCACTCACAAATTATGAGGTAAACACCAAAATCCTTAAAACTCTTCCACTTGGCAAATTTGGGGTTAGGGTGTGTAGTATTCAAGAGTCTAATCTGGAGATTGGAAAAGTCCCAACCAATGTGCTCATTGGCAAGCTCTTGACTTATGAGCTGGCTATTCAAAAAGATGAGTAAATGAATAAGCTAAGGGGCTAAGGTGAAAAACCAGAAAAGAGAACCATGGGTCTCAAAGCTTCAACAAGAGAGAAGAAGTGGAAATCTCCTCAAGTGAAGAGGATAGTGACAAAGAAGGAGAAGAGCTAGCCATGCTCTCAAGGAGAACCAAGGAGTTGATAAGGAGAAGAAAAGAAAGAAGAGTCTTCAAGAAATCTGTCCAAAGTCCAAAAGAAAGAACAAATGATG
>CATIWR010172879.1:0-31359 GCA_949677035.1 Omphalea diandra
AGCATTTTTTTTAAAAAAATATTTATTACAACCAGAAAAATGTTTAAGAATGATTCTACATATGCAAGTTTTATATATATATAGAAGACGATGACGATAAAGATGATGATGTATATGTTTATGCGTCTTTTAGTAAAATTATAGTTAATGGTCGATTTCTCATTTGCATGATAAACTCTAATTGATATTAAACGACATATGCATCCAGTAATTTATTAATCTGTTTAGTGGTTTTTGTATAAATCCAACAATTAGGCCAATGGCAAAAGTTATGCATTATTCATTTTCATTTTTCAGATTAACTTGCAGTAAAACCACTGCGAATTGCAAAGAACGGTTGCGTCCGCCGCGGCAGCACCGTCAGGCAGGCCAACCAAATCGAAGAAGGGTCCATCATCACCTACTTTTCCAGTTTGCAACTTGCAAATGCACATCTCAGTTTTTTTTATTCTCCTTCTGCCCCATCCTCATATTTTTATTAAATAATTATTGCATACTATAATTTCAATATTAACATTTTATCTTTTATATATTAATTTATTATAAAATCATTATTGCATTTTTTATTCCTTAAAAATAAAATTTTCAAATAAATTAAATTTATTATTTAATGCAAAATAAAAAAATTATTTAATATAATTTTCAAAATGAAAGTTATATATTTTAATTCTTCTTATTTGAATTCAAGATTTTTTATAAGATTATTAATTTATTTACCAATTCAAATGGTTAGTTTCTTTTGAATTGTTGAGAACCAACATTTGAAAATAAAACAATAGTAATTTTTTTTAGATAAATACAATGTTTATACAATAATTATGTATCCTACTTTTCTCAATAAAATTTACAAGATAATACAATGCTCCTATTTTTTTTATTTTCCATGTAATCTCATTTCAAAGGATAATATCATTTTTATTTTTATTATAAACAGGTAGATAGTTTATAAATAATCTTTTCTTTCATTAAAAAAAAAAAGTGTTAAACAACCGTGAAAACCGGAGAAGAATGACACGTAATCTCAGTAGTAATGAGAACTCGGCACCATTCACCGATCCTTTCGTCTTTTAAAACTCAAATGCCGAGGGAACCAGCCCTGAAAAAGCGGGAACTCCCATATCACATAAATAAATAACCACCTCGCCGCCACTCCCCACCACCACCGGTCTTATCTATGACTCCTGCGTGATCCGCTTCTTTCGCTATAAAAACTTTTTCTCTTAACGAAACAGACAATAAGCGGTTGAGGAGTTTTTCGGTTGTTGGTCTGAATCCACATAAACATTTCTTGATCTTTCTTGTCCTAACAAAACCAGTTAAATAAAACTAGCAGTTTCTTTTTCTTCTATTTCTCTTTTTGTTAGGTTAGAAACTAAGGGAGTTAATGGAACAGAAGCATATACTGTTATCGGCGTTGAGCGTCGGAGTAGGGGTAGGGGTAGGATTAGGATTAGCGTCGTCCGGGAAGACCGTAGGCAATTGGACTAGTAAAGCTTATTCCTTCCCTAACAACGTTACCGCTGACAGTTTAGAGCAGGAAATGCTCAGGCAAGTCATTGACGGTCGTGAAACCGGCGTCACCTTCGACCAATTTCCCTACTACCTCAGGTCGCTTTTTTTCTTTATTATAATTTCCTTCTTTTTCTTTACGAAATTTATCAATTTTTCTCAACATGTTTACGGAAGTATGGAAGACTCGAGTACTTTTCACCACTAATTATTTTTGTAAGATTTAGTTTTGGAGCGATTTACTATGTCTTTTTTTTTAAGCCTATAGTTTTCGGATGAGGGCGACATTGCGGTTGGTTTTGCGTTTTTGTTCAAAATTGTCAGATCGCTGCTGCTAAAAAAATATTTTCTTTTATTGATCTACGGTTCTCGTTTTGTATTGAGGGAACAAAAAAAAAAAAGGCGGAGGGAAGATTTTGAGCAACGGAATGGTTTTTTTTTTTTTTTTGAATTCGAATTCGATTTTTATTGCACGTTACAATTTTATGAATTTTTTATGGCGATTTAAGCGTTACTCAATTCAAAAATTATTTTGATAAAAAAAAATTTAAAAATATTAATGATTATGTAAATAAATATTAATGTTTGAGTTTATAATCTCGCAAATGCATTGGTTATTGTGTCAATAACATCAACATCTAATGCTAGGAAATATTTTGTAATGGATAAATATTACTGATATTTGTAGTCAAGGAAGTCTCCAGAAATGGAGTGACTGAATGTGTTTTGTTTTTGCTTGAAGAAATAATAGATTGTCAAAATACAATTATTTTAATTAGTATATCCATACGATAGATTATATATATGCGTGTAGAGGCAGGGTAGGATAAACGTATTGGATTTGATTAAAAAATGTATATATGCATTTGTTGGGATGTTTGTGGCATATGCTTCCTGTGCTTGTATCACACTTGCCCTTAATTTTGATTATTTTATTTCGAGTTGAAAGTGGCTCTGGTTATCACGTGGTATGCTTTCACTCAATCGATTTTCGTTTTTATCCTTTGCTTTTCATATTTTGTACTACTCTTTCCTTGCCTGCCGATGTGAATACAGCATTCTCTCCTTTTTCCAGAAGTCTTTTGGCTTTTCTTGAAGCGTATTACAGAGTCTGAACCCAAAAAAAGTTACTGAAAGGCAATTTGTTTTAGGCCTGTCAGTTGGCTCATGCAATCACTGAAATTGTAAATAATGGGAATTCATCATAGCTCTGGGCACAAAATGTTGCATGACATTAATTACAGTTCTTTACTTCACTAATTTTTTATGTCAAGGAGGAAACCAAATGCACAAAATTTTGTCACGAATAAATTAAATATTTACATTTGGTTACTGTAGTGCAAACTAGTTGTTTTATGAACTGATGGGCATTGATTTTGATTCACGCTGTCTGTACCTTGTGATACTGATATGAAATATTGAGATTGCAAGAACTTAGCGTAGTCTTGAATAAAGACAATTATGTGCTTAAAGAAAATTTCTTGGCTACTTAAACGTGTTTTGTGCTGACAGTGAGCAGACCAGGGCATTGTTAACAAGTGCTGCTTATGTCCACTTGAAGCATGCTGAAGTTTCCAAGTACACAAGGAACCTTGCACCTGCCAGTCGGGCTATATTGCTCTCAGGACCAGCTGGTTGGTTATCTGGATTTTATATTATGCTTTAACTACAAGTAATCAGTTTGCATACTGTGCTTATTTATCTGAGTAAGTTCTTATAGCTATTTTTTGCATTTTTAAAATCCTGAAGAGCTTTACCAACAAATGCTTGCCAAGGCTTTAGCTCACTACTTTGAAACTAAATTGCTGCTGTTAGATGTTACCAACTTTTCTCTAAAGGTAAGTTTGTGCAATTGAAAACTCTGTGTTATTTTTTGGTTTGTTGTATTCATTTTTGGAATGGTGAATTTTCTGCAGATTCAAAGTAAATATGGCAATGCGTTGAAAGAATCTGTAAGCTTTCCTTGTATATTATGACCATGCTCTTGTTTGGTATACGGATTTGTGTTTAAGGCTTTTCTGCATCTGTCGCATCTATGATTCTGTGTATGTGAGGTAGAGTTAAATTAGAAAGGCATAAAAATTTCGTTTCATTCTATTCGTGTATTTCAAATGCATCATCTTGTATTGTAGTCATTCAAGAGGTCTCCTTCAGAGTCAACATTGGAGCGATTTTCGGGCTTCCTTGGATCACTTTCAATCCGTCCTCAGAAAGAAGAACCTAAAGGTATGGTAAACAGATTTGTCATCTTCTCATTTCACTGAAAAAGTCTTAGTAGGAAATGCCTGTGCGGTTATTACAACAGCAATTACTAGTGTAGCATTAATTAGATTTTAGTGCTAATGTTTTTTCATTGTCATTGACAAATCTGAGTTAGTGTCTAATATATCCTCATGTTAGTTCTGTTCATATAATTGTGGAGATGACTCATTTTTATGCTAATTTTGTAATGCTGATGTAGCTCTGATCAAGATTGATATTTTGCAGGTGGTTTACGGAGGCAGTATAGTGGCGCAGATATTGTTTCAAGGTAGTGTAGGATGGAATTATTCTTAATGCCAGTCTTGTTGAACTATTCAACTACTTTGATTTGCTTTATATTTTGTTTTACCTGTGTGTGATCTTGTTACTGCAGAGAGGTTGAAGGTTTTTCTAGTGCTACTAAGCTACGTAGAAATGCCTCTGCTGCTAATATAAGTAACCTAGCTATGCAATGCATTCCTATAAATGCAGGTTCTTTCCTTGAAACTTGTTGAAAGTTATTGTTTTCATCCCATTTACCTTCAAAGAGTGTTGTTAGCAGTAAAGTTGGTTTTCCTTGGATTCTGTTTTCATCATGGTTTATAGAAGCAAGTGTAGTGAAGTCCCATTCTCATCATATCTGTACATGTAATTTCTTAAAATGTGTTAATGATTTTACTTATCTTCAATGAAGTAGAGAATTTATCTTGTTTGTAGGTTATAAATTCTTATTTTACCATTTTTACTAGTTTGGGATCGAGTCTAGTGTATGATTTCATCAAATCTTGTGCATTTGTATAATTTCTACTGCTAATTATTCTGCAAACTCTCTCTCTCTCTCTCTCTCCTTCCCCTCTTTTTTCCCTCTTTTTTTTCTCTTGGCTGAAGCTCCTTTGAAGCGCACAAGCAGTTGGTCTTTTGACGAGAAGCCTTTTATACAGTCTATTTACAAGGTAGTATGATGTTTGATGAGAGAATTTAAGCTTTAGCAATCTATGGCATTCTACTTTGTATCTTATGAATATATTTTCTTGATGTTGGAAGTCTAATTTATCCTGTATTGCTCATAACATATTGATGGATCACTCAATTTTTTATTCACATGCAGGTTCTGGTGTACGTGTCTAAAGCCAGTCCCATCGTGCTATATCTTAGGGACATTGATAAGCTCTTATCTAGATCTCCAAGGATATATAATTTGTTGCAGAAGATGCTGAAGAAACTGTCTGGATCTGTGCTGATCCTTGGTTCGCAAATTGTGGATCTGAATAATGACAAGAGAGAGCCAGATGACAGGCTTCTTGCCCTTTTCCCTTACAACATTGACATAAGGCCTCCTGAAGATAAAAATCATCTTGTAAGCTGGAAATCCCAATTGGAGGCAGATATGAAGATGATCCAAGTTCAGGATAATAAAAATCACATAATGGAAGTTTTGTCATCCAATGATCTTGATTGTGATGATCTTGACTCTATATGTGTGGCAGACACAATGGTACTTAGTAACTACATAGAAGAGATTGTGGTTTCTGCAATTTCTTATCATTTGATGAATAACAAAGATCCTGATTACAGAAATGGAAAGCTGGTCATATCATCCAAGAGGTTAGATGTTAGAATGGTGTATAACGTATAAAAGTTAAGCGTTCATGTACTTATATCTTTATTTGTGGAACAGTTTGTCCCATGGATTGAGTATATTCCAGGAAGGCAAGTCTGCTGACAAGGATACCCTTAAGTTGGAAGCACAAGCTGAAATGTCCAAGGTTTCACCTACTATACTGTACTTGGAATTGAACTTGAGAAAAATTGAACTGGCAAAGAACTAATACATTGGGATCACTGCTTGTTGGTTATAGGAATCTGAAGGGCTTGATACCATTGATGTGAAGACAGAAACAAAAGTTGATACTGTCAAACCCAAGAACAAAACTGAAGCAGAGAAGCTAGCTTCAGGGGTCAAGGCAGATGGTGACGATTCCTTACCAGCGACCAAAGTGCTGGTACATTTACTGTTTTCATTATCTTATCAGATATTTGTGGCTCTGCACTGCAACCCCTGCAATCATATCTACACACCATATGCTTATTGTTAGAATTATCAATGAAACCCTATTAAACGTGAAAAAAAAAAAAAGACCCCGAAAAAATACCTGTACAGTGAGCTTTTTTTTCTTTTTGGGATGTCACAAAATTCTTTTTGTAACAGGAAGTTCCTCCTGACAATGAATTTGAGAAGCGTATAAGGCCAGAGGTCATACCTGCAAATGAGATTAATGTATCATTTGCTGATATTGGAGCGTTGGAAGAGACCAAAGAATCCCTTCAGGAACTGGTGATGCTTCCTCTTCGAAGACCAGATCTATTCAAAGGAGGACTTCTAAAGCCTTGTAGGGGAATCCTGCTTTTTGGTCCTCCTGGCACTGGCAAAACAATGCTGGCCAAGGCCATTGCCAAGGAGGCTGGTGCAAGATTCATTAATGTATCCATGTCAACAATCACTTCAAAATGGTTTGGTGAAGATGAGAAAAATGTTCGAGCTTTATTTACGCTAGCAGCCAAGGTTTCCCCAACTATTATTTTTGTCGATGAGGTTGATAGCATGCTTGGCCAGCGAACTAGAGTTGGGGAGCACGAAGCCATGCGAAAGATAAAGAATGAGTTCATGACACATTGGGATGGGCTCTTGACTAAGCAGGGCGAGCGCATCCTTGTTCTTGCTGCCACCAACCGACCATTTGACCTTGATGAAGCAATTATTAGACGTTTTGAGAGGAGGTATTGTAACTCATTTAATAACCTCTTATATGGTCATTTCTAATGCCTTTGAAAGTTTCAGCATGCATTTGAATGTACATGTGCTTCTGCCTCAAGTTATTAGATGTACAGGAAAAAATCTTGGAATAAGAAATTAGATATTATGGATCTAAAATTAGGACATAAAGATTATTTGTAATGATATTTTCTTTAATGCACAGAATTATGGTGGGACTTCCTTTAACGGAGAATAGAGAAATGATATTTAAAACACTCTTGTTAAAGGAAAAGGTGGAGGAAGGACTGGATTTTAAGGAGCTTGCTACTATGACTGAAGGATTTACGGGAAGTGATCTTAAGGTGTGCTTTTCTTAGAGAATTTTGGTGTTCTGATACATTACTATCTATCATTTTGTTGACCATGCAATCATTGTGTGAACAGAACTTGTGCACAACAGCTGCATATCGACCTGTTAGAGAGTTGATACAGCAGGAAAGATTAAAGGATTTGGTAAGTTACATCCATTTTATGTTTCCCCTCTAAAAAGATGCATCTTGGAGAGGTTTTTCCTTTTTTTTATTTTTTTTTTTGTGGATGTCTAAATATGGTTTTGCCTTACAAATGGATTTTTTAGGAAAAAAGGCAGAGAGCTACAGAAGCACAAAAGTTAGGGCAAATTGCTGATACAAAAGAAGACGGCAAAGAGGAAAGAGTAATTACCCTCAGGCCATTAAACATGGAAGACTTCAGACATGCAAAGAATCAGGTAGAATTGCTTCCCCCAACTCTATTTCTCGCTTTCACTTCCTCTGCCTGTCTCTCTTTAAATGTGGCAAGCATGGAAGCACATATGCAAGGAAGGGAAGGGAATGCAGTTGGCATAGCTAGCATTGAATTGTTACTTGGTCTTCATTGAAAATAGTAATTTCAGAGTTTGACGACCCTGTGCAATGCAGGTTGCTGCCAGCTTTGCAGCTGAGGGATCTATAATGAGCGAGTTGAAGCAGTGGAATGATTTGTATGGGGAAGGAGGTTCAAGGAGAAAGCAGCAGTTGTCTTATTTCCTATAATATGGATGATAGAATCCCTATTCATGCTAGATCTATCAGCATTTTCTAGGGAGGATAGAGAACTGTGGATCGTTCAAGGCAACTTATAAGAATTAGGAAAAAAGAATGGCCACTTGTGATCATGTAATATTTATGTAGTTGATTTGTGTGTATGTGTATCATGCTTCAGGAAGGCCTAGTTTGTAGCTGCTTCATTGTGGGAATAAGAATGGCCACTTTGACACTTGACTGGGGCATCTCTCTCCCGTGTTGCTTGTATTTTCTTAATGTTGTACTTAGCTGTGTATAAGCATATTAGCTATAGCTTGCTTTAGTTTATACCCAATGGTATACTAACGAGTAAATCGTTTCATGTTGTGAGTTGATTACTTCTCATCTGCAATGCTGTGTCCCAGCAGAAGTGAAGATTTTGCTGAAGTGCCAATGCATTCGTTTCATTTTGGTCCGATGAAATGGCAACTGATTCCAATCAAAGGATCACTTTAGTTGCGGGTTTCCAATCCTAAACTGTTAGAAGTACTAGTAGTAACCTTCAATCTCATGACCGAATTGGTAGATGTTGACATAACAGAAAACTTTCGATCCGTCTTCAACTGCAATTGGTCAAGACTACTCGTTCGCGACAAGAAACAAAGCATGTCATCCAGAATTCGTCTAGACAAACGCCACCGATAAGTGAATGATTAAGTTACAGCGCCTCGCAGCTTAAAAAATGCTCCTCAACGCGCACTTTGGGCATCCTAGCTCTAAAAAGAACTTTTTCTTTCAAGTTGTTTAAAAAATGCTCCTCAGGGTAGACCATTATGAGCACAAATGACATTCACAAAGGTCCACGCTGACATTTAGCTATGGGACCCAATACAACATATTATCGTTCAGAAACAGTAATAAAAAGGAACATAAAGTAAAATAAGATTAACTGTCTAATGAGTTCCCCTGCCTCTAACGACCAACACTAGGGACTCCACACAGTATAGCATCGGAATAATGCAAACGTACCATTCATAGACCAAACAAAAATCAAAACCAAGAAATTGCACCCTAATGTACAAGCACTAACTAATATGTGATAAATATGTCACAGGACCACTCATAAAAGACGAGTATAAAAATTCCATATTCATCCACATTGTGAACCCAATCATCTAACATCAGAGGGAAGAACAGGGTTCTACGTAATACTGGACAGTTTCACAATTGCACATAAACACAGCTACCAATTGTGTCAGCATCTAGTAACAACACAGGCAAACTGCTCTAAGCCTTCTTCTTGTCCTTCAACGGCCCCCTAGGGATCCTACTTAAAATCTTGGCATCAAAGACAGCATACTGCTTTTTGATTTCAATCATTGCCTTCTCAGCAAATGCATCTACCTTATCCTCATACTTCTCATAGAAAACAGGAACAGTGTGAAGCAGTACAAAAACTGCATTGCAAAACCACAAAATTAATTATCAAGAACAGATCAAAATTGACAGGAAAATATGAAATTTTAACAGATTAACATATGTAATACTTCTAATTTGTAATGGTGGTTTCATACCAATATAGAACAATGTCAGGAAATTGCACCAACTCCCCACGATAGACAAGACCCACAAGCCAGCGATAACCTGAACGAACAAAATATCATTGCCATTCATTGCTAATGTAAAATGTAAGCCAAAGCACCTATGCAGGCCAGAGAACAAATTTATGCAGCATAGGGCTAATTTCATAAACGAATCCAATTGCAACAAACAAGTTTCACATGGAACCACAGCAAAGCTTCAAGTAGACATTTGTACACTATCATAAACATAAATTAATATAGGTTGAACATGTCGATAGGATCACTTGGGCAATTCAGGTAACTGTAAATAGCATGCAATGGAACTACAAGCAGCAGTTATCCAGACACAAATAAATGTTGTCTGTTGAGAATCAACCAAAAGCCCATAATGAGCCTTCATCTAAGTGGTGGCCATAGAATGCCAAATCACATTAATTATGATGAATTGCAGACTCCAATAAGAGGCATTTGCAAAGGTATATGCATAGTTGTTAAAGACGCGCCTCAGGCGCAATGTGCACCAGGCAACCGGCCCTGCGCCTTTGAAAGCTAAAAGTCGGCGCTTGCCTTGGCACCTTAGGCACAAGCTTTCAGCTACTGCTAGGTGCGAGAAAGGTGCACCTTTCACCTTTCTAACTCCTACTACAGCACACATCTTTCACTCAAAATACCACCATCACTGGAATCACAAATGGCCAATCTGCCAAAATTCGGTGTTGAAACGCTGGAAAGTCACCGAAACTAAGGTTGCCGATCTGTCCACGTGACTGAAATTTATCTCCTTCAACCCTGTCTTGATTTCTTTCACTCTCTTCTACCTGTTGTTTCTGGTGTTTTAATTTCTCTCTCCCTCTCCTTCCACCTATTCTGTTTCTAGTGAGAGATTTTTGGGTTTGGTTTGGTTTCTGGGTTTTTGGATTTTGTATTTTTGCTGCTTGTGATAATTTTTTATTGTTACACGTGTTTTCATGTGCCTTCTACATTCTACTTGGCCTTTTTTGACTGCTCATTTAGTGTAGGAAGGTTTTGGCCACAGTAAGTTAGTTTTCAATTACTATAAGGTTAGATGTCTTGGATATTGTTACAAGAGTTAGAAATAAGCTTTTTCTAATCTAATTCAAGACAATTATTAAACGGTTAGAAATATTTTCATTCAACATATAATGATAATATGCATATATAATTATTAGTTTATAATTTTATTTTTTTTAATTTAAGCGTCTGATGTTACTCAAGTGCACACCTATGCCTTGCGTCTAAGCTCCAAGACCCCTTGGCGCCTTAGTGCGCCTTTAATAACTATGGGTATTGGCATTAAATAAGAAAATCAACTTACAGAGAGGAACTTCTTCAGATCCCTTCCTGATGCAATGTCCCGCAAGACAGAAAAAGCACAATTGATCTGAATCCTAAACTCAGCAGCTAGCTGAAGAACAGGCTCCTCAGGGATATGAAATTCTGGTATACGAGGTGGACTCCTGGAGCAAAAAAAAAAAAAAAAAAAAGAGTTAAAAGTAAGGATCAAAATCAGACTCTTGAAACTCTTATTTCTACAAACTACCAACATCTTACTTGTTTATGAAAGTAGATGCATTGGACCACAGGAAGAGTACAGCAAGAGTAAGGATCAAGCCATGGCAAATTAAGGTGAGAAGATGATACTCGATCAATTCAAACAGAACCCAAATTGCAGTTGCAGTACCAAGCACTCCTCCTGATATCTTCCTATTCCTCCAGAGGAAAATGTCGGCAGCTATTTCATACAAATCATTCATACATATTAAATATAAAATAAATAGAGTATTCAGCTTCGTGACAATAAATTAGTGAAATACAAAGACAAAATCATCAGCCATTCACAACAACCAGATCTTCAAAAGATAACCCAATTAATTTTTTCTAAGAATAACCAAGCTAAAACCAGTTTATTTGTAAGCTTCGTGACAATAAATTAGGGAAATACAAAGACAAAATCATCAGCCATTCACAACAACCAGATCATCAAAAGATAACCCAATTAATTTTTTCTAAGAATAACCAAGCTAAAACCAGTTTATTTGTTGTAGTAGTAGTAGCAGTAGTAGTAGTAGTAGCAGCAGTATCAGCAGCAGCAGCAGCACTTGTATTGTGAAGGAAGTTTCCTAGCCCCAAAAGGGAACGCTTTATTTTAGCTTAACAAGTGATTATCTAGCTTAATTATGCTTCAAAAAGCAAATATAACACTAGTGGTGTTCAGATAAAGCTGCAAAGTTAACTTTATCAGAACCAATAATGATAGTTCTTATCTTCTGTTATCTTTTATGCCCAAATACACATCAATCAATCCAAACTACAAGACCCAGATTAACCCTCAAAAACAATACCCAGATCTAACTTAACACACAAGCCCAGATCTAGATCTTCAATAACCACCATAAAATCTACTAAGTGAAAAATAATAATAATAATAATAATAATAAATTTTCTTATTATCACGATTAACATCAATTACCATCCATTTCTTTAAAAAAAATTCCAAGTAACCTGAGACAAATTTAAAAAAAAAAAAAAAACCTAGCAGAGAAATGAAACGTACGTTTGCCACCGCCGAGGACCTTATGGATGGGCTTTTCACGACCAAAGAGGCGATTAATCTTTGCCTTCATGGACGACGTAGACGAGGGCGACTCAGACTTCCTCTCATCGTTGTCCGAATCCGACGACGACGACGAATCATGGCCGTGGATCTTCTCCGATATCTTATCCATCACTTGCTCCACCACCGATTCCTCGTGATGCTCCGCCATCGTGACTAAAAACCCTTATAACGCTGCTTTTCAAAACAGAAAACAGAACTTCAGAGGAATCTGCTTCACTGACACAGGCGCTCTCTGTCTCTCTCTCTCACAAACACATTCTGTGTATATACTGGGGCGAAGTAAAGAGCCTTCTTTGAAGAATGAATCGTGGCCGTTGAGATGGAACTGATTGATTTTGGTCGTTGGCTGGTTCGGTAACCGAACCTAGAGGTTTGGACTAGAAATCTTCCAGGTGGAAAGCAATAAGCCAATGAGTACATTTTATAGGGCCGAGGATTGTCCGTTACCTTACGTCGTTAGATTAGTGCACGTCTCGAGACGGGGTTGGTTGGCTAGTGGTTTCAAATTGAGATTGTAGCTACCCTTCGGGATGACATGTTGGGGTTGTGGATATTTGACATATGGAGTGATAGGGACCGTTGGATTATTTGTTGTTCTTGTAGCAGTAGATTGGTCATACGTATTGAGAAGCTTTGTTGCTAAGTAAAAGAAAGAAAGAAGTGCGGACTTTAAAAAATTGGTTAAAAAAATATAAATCAAAACTTCACTTGTTTCCGCGAAAATATTTTTATATTTTTTTTATATTTGATGTTTTTAAAAAAATAATTAAAAATGTTTTTTAAATAAAAAATTTATTAATTTTTTGAGAAAAAAATTTCTCTTTTTAAAAATGAAATATATTTTTTTGAATATATATATTAATCTAACATTTAAAATAATTTCGATTGCCAGTTTGAACTTGAAGACAAAACGCTGGTTTAGCATTAGGTTTTATAATTTGTCAATAGTCTACATTTTGCATTTTATGTTGCTATAATCCATATATGTTATTAATTTCAGCCTTATAATTAGTTTTGATAAATTATTTATCATTTATCAAATAATTGTGTATAATATTGTCAAGTGTCATTGTTTTATATTATGTCATAAAAAATTATCATATTAAAAAAAATTAAAATTTAATTGGCATATAAAAAGACTTTCTAAATAAGAAATTAAAAAATTTAAACAGTAAAAATTCTAAAAAATTTTAAATAAGAAATTAGAGAAATCTAAAAGATAAAAATTTTAAACAACTTTTAAACAATAAATTAGAAAAACTTAAAAAAATAATAATATTAAACAAAAACATAAATTTTAAAATTTTAAGTATATAAAAACTAGCAAACAGTGTAATAGATTGTTATAAATTATTTCGTACAAGTTTAACAATTTTTTTTAAAAAAATTATACTACACATGATCGAAAATATGAATCAATAGATAATATTTTGTTATAATTATCTCATATATGTATATATAATTTGTATTATCTATTAATTTTATTTTTGATTATGAAAATATTTAATATTGTTTATTATCATAAATTATTTCACTCAAATTTAATAATTTTTTTTAAATTGTGCTATTTAAAATTAAATGTATGAATTAATAGATAATCATTTATTATAAACATCTCTCTACATAATTATAAATTTTGAAAAATTTTTATTTTTATCTTATTTACTTGATAATAATTTTAATAAAATAACAATTAATCATTTAATTATTTATCTATTTATTTAATAAAATTAAACATAAAATTTATTTTATACTTACTATTATAATCATCTCACGTAATACGCAGATTTACGACTAGTTTAATATATTATTTAAATATATTTAAAAATATTAGTTCTTTTGTCCTAATATTATAGGTTAGTTTTTTTTTACACAATGATTAAAAAAGTTAGATTTTATTAGTTAATAGTCACATTTTTTACTAAAATATTCTTTGATATTATTTATTGTACTTTCTTGATTTATTGCATGAGAGTTTTTTAAAGTATAAAGGTATACAATTAAATGTAATTATTTAAAATTTTTCATTGCATCATTTAACCCTCAATTTAGAGGTTAAAAAAATAGACATTTGAAAGTAAATGAATGCAAACTTTTAACCTCAATTTAAATATAAAAAAACTCACCAACAAAATTAACTCATTAACTTTTTTTACATTTCATCTCTTAACTCTCTTTAATCAACTCTCATGCCACCATGAAAAAACAATAGGTTCTTAGAAAAAAAAAAAGAAATTATATAAAGATAACTTTTCATTTTTGGTGTAAAATATCATTAATCATAAAATATTGAAATATATAAAAAAAAAGAGGTATAGAAAATTGTAATTCAAAGTAATTAAAAAAGATTTAATTATTAGAGTAGATATATTTGACAATTAATAAAGGGATAAATTTAACAATTTATAATTAAATCAACATCTAAATATGGAAAATGACATGTTTTTTGGAGCTTCTAACAAAGACAATATGACCTATAATATTGAGATGGATGGAGTAATAAAATGAAATATTTATATAATATATATGATTAAATAAATAGTATTAATTTTTAGAATAAATAATATATAATTTTTTTAACTTTATATTGTTAATTGCACATTTTAAAATTTTTAATGATTTTTTGTTTTTATAAATAATTTTATATGAAAATTTTAATTGTTTATATATCAAACAGCTAGTTTGATAAATATTAAATTGTTATTTTAAACAAATAATTAAATGATAAATCAAAATCATTCATCTAAAAATAAATTTAAAATTAAAATGAATTATATATTGATTAATTTATTTGTAAGCAACAATTATAATGAGGATGAGAGATCAAACCTTTTTTTTTTTGAGAATGAAGATCAATTCTAAGCTAATAAGCGTATCTTCAATCTATTTCTTATTTAACCTAAACTATTTATTATAAAGAGTAGTTAAAAAAATAAAATTCTAATCCACTCTCTAATTTTAAATTATGGATTAGAAAGTGAGTTTGACAATCTACATATAGAAAGTCAAAATTCATTCTTTGTATAAATTATAATTAATATAATTCAGTTTTTCATACATATCAATAATTGTTATCTTTTTTTCTATTAATTTTCTTTCTTGAAAAACTTTTTTTTCTCTCTTTCTACAAATTAATATTAAATGTTTTTATGAAACAAAAAAAAAATGAAAAGTAAAATATAAAAAATTTATTGAATTTAAATAAATTTGTTTACCTTTTATATTCAAAGATTTTTTAAAATGTTCTTTATTACTCAAAATATGTCTTTTAAAAACTAGCTATCGTGCTATACCTGTGCGTGCCATTAGGCCTCATAGTTAGAACCCAAAATAAAACTTCTTTAATTTTTAATACTTTCTCATATTTTCTTGGTTATTAAAATTTATGAATATTTTGACCATAAATTATATATATTTTTACAATAAAAGTGATAAATATATTAACTTATAATTTTTTACAATAAAAATGATAAAAACGTAATATTAAATATATTAAATTTTAGAATGTTAGAATTCTATGTATTAATACCTACGTGATATAATTTGTGTTGTCTTGCTTTTCTATTGGTATTATATATTACAAATTCAAAAAAATAAATTTATGAGTTTATTTTTGGCGTTAGAGTATCTCTAATAGTGCTTTTTATTCTAAAAAACATATTTTGCACATTAAAAACATCTTAAATTTTTTTAAATATAAATAGTAAAGAAATTTGCACAACTCCAATAGACTCTTAATATTTTGATATTCGTTTTTCTTTATCCAATAACATTAATGCTCAATAAATTAAATGATTGTTGTGGGATGAAAGACAAAAAAAATTTTAATAAAAAAAACAAAAACAAAAGATATCAATTAATATTTTGTATAGAAAATTGAAATATTTTAATAAAAATTATAGTAGAAAATGAAGTTTGATTCTCTAAACTAACTATTTACTCTAAAATATTTCATTTATTTAATAACATATGTTGTTTAAGGTTTTTGCATATATATTAAAAATTGTATTTAATAGATGTTATTATATAAATAAAAGACTATATTACCCTTAATTAATTATTTTTCATAAATTATTATGTATTCTATAAAGAAATAATTAATGTTTATATTGTAAAACGTCAAGTATTATAGGATAAAGATTTATTTCTAAAATGACATCTTATTTGAAACATATGGAATAAAAAAAATATTTGAGATCATTTCTTTGAATTGACACTTTAAAGTAAATAATTTTATTCAAATAAAAAGTTAAAAGTTCATTGAAGATACTTTTAGCATCCAAATCACAGACTTTGTATATATAAATATATAACTAACAATGAACGATGAATAAAGCCTAAATGCCAAGAACATCATAGAATTTATCTCATTTATATTTATAATTAGAGATGGTAATCTATATTTTATCATTGAGTATTCATTCTAATGCTATATAATTAAAGAGGAGAATATTTGAATTGATTAGACAATAAATATGAATAAATTCATATTCAAAAAAATATATAATATGAATAATGTAATACCCATATTCATATCCTATACCAACTATCAAGTTTTATCATACTTGAATTCATATTCATCCTCATGCCTAATATTTACATGTTCCAACTATTTACACTTCCCTTTAAATTTTTTACACTTTTTAAGGGAGTGTAAATAGTTTAAACTCTCAATTCAATCTATTTGCACTTTTTTTGCAGCAAAGCGCAAATAATTGAAGCCATAAATATAACTAGTCGAGAATTCACGCGTTACACAAACTATATTTCTATTTATATTTTAAATAAACAATTAATTAAAATTTTAATATATTAGTAAATTATTGATTTGTGATTATTAACAAAATATTTTTAATAAAAATGAAACATGTAATATAACTATTAAAATGTGTTATTTAGTTATTTTTTAATAATAAAATAACAAACAGTGAATACATTTAAAAGTGTTTAAAAAGAAGAAAAGGTAAATTATTAATGAAATGCTTGCAATACATGTACATGAATTTAAAAATAATGAATATTAAATTAAAATAATAAATAAAAAGTACATTAAAAATTGACATTAATTTTTGTATTTATTGTAAGATCACATACATTTATATGAAAAGTTTAACAATAACTTGTCATATCAATGTATATATAGCCAAACTCAAAAAAAAATTTAAACACATCAATGTTTTGTCTTGACTTTATGTATATATAATATATAACAATTTAAGAGTTTGTGAAAGTGGACTCATTAATGTAATGATTTCATAAATTTTAGATGGTATAAATTCGTGCTGAATAACAATTTAACAACTCCAAAGACAAATTTAACGTCATTGAATTAAATATGCACTATTATATGTCTATTTTAACTAAAGATCATAATAACAACAGTAAATTAGTATATGTAACGTTGTTTATCGGGAAATGTACTAAGGGATATGAAACAATATATATTGCACTAAGTTAAGAGCATTTTCAATGGTATTCTTTAAAATAAAAAATATATTTTGGATAATAAAAAATATCTTAATTTTTAAATATAGAGAGCAAATAAATTTATTTAAATTCAATAGACTTTTTATATTTCACTATTCATTTTATTTTGTCTCATAAAAATATTTAATATAATATATTTGAATATTGTGGAAAGAGAAAAAAAAGTTTTTCAAGAAAGAAAACTAATAGAAAACAAGATAACAATTATTGATATGTATGAAAAACTAAATTGTATTAATTACATTTTATATAAAAAAGTGAATTTTGACTCTGTACATATAAAGAACCAAACTCACTCTCTAATATATAATTTAGATTTAGAGAGTAGAATGAAGTCTTATTTTCTTTAACCACTTTTTATAATAAAAAGTTTAAGTTGAATAAAAAGTAAGTTGAAGGTACTCTAAGATGAAACAAAGTAGATAATATTTCAATCAAATAAAAAAAAGAAAAGCGGGTAAAACACAAAGATCACAACATCAACTACATGCCATCAATTTGAATCCATTCATCATGTATTTTTATATAATTATTAGAAGTTGAAGAAATTGAATTAGATAGAGGTTAAGTAGAGACAAGATGAATTAGATAGAGGCTAAGTCCATATTAAGAATGAACGAGTTTAATGAGTCTAGATCAAATATTGCTAAAAAAATTACAATTAACCAATTAAGTAGTTATGTCTAAACTATTATACACCTTTTATTTTTGTATGTATTTTCAATGTGAGATTTTGACATTTAATATTTTTACTCAAGTGGGGACAACTAAATTGAAATTCTCTCCTGAAATCAAAATTGAATTAAATTAAATGCAACAACAATACTATATTGACACTAGAAATTGGGTGACAAACATAAATTAAACATGTCAAACTTGCTCTACGAATAAATTGGGTAGAGAGGGTTTAATGAGTTTGAATCAATTATTGCTAAAAAGTTAGAAATAAGTAATTAATTAATTAAGCCCAAATCATTAATATACTATTATATTTTTATAAGTAATTTCAATGTGAAATTTGCACACTTAACAATAATAAGGATTCCACAGGAAAATATTGTGAAAAATCAGTTTCCAACTATAAACAAAGTTCCTGGAAAAAGGAAGAAAATTATGGAAATCGCCTCAATTGAACACTTCACTGTTGTTGACAAAGCTCATATAGTATTTGTGACATATAAACATGACACCCATACTAATTAAATGCCTTCTACTAAATGCTATATCTCAACCCTCCATATTCTTAATCAACTTAATTAAATGTAGAGCGACAACAAGTAGATACCTTAATATTAGGTGCCCATTTCTCACTGAAAAGAAGGTGTTGGTGGTGGCTGTAAACGTCAAGCCCATCACTTCACATAGCCACGGGCACATGCAAATCACCAAATATGTGAACCCCGCAAATTCCACTCTGCGCCATCCAAACACAAACAGATCAAAGATTATTATCTCTCTAATCGGCCCATGTTAGTGAACAGATATGCAAATAAAAACAAGAGTATAGAGATAATTAGTATTTCATGACATAATCTTGGATATGAAGTTATATGAAGTCTAACGCTCAATTAAAGAAGAAATTAGGAAACTCTATGGCATGATTTTCTGGACCCTACATCAAGTTTCTTTTGCAGCAAAAACATTCATCAAAAAGGACTACGCAACACACAATAATGAGTATAACAATGCAAAGGAAGCAACGAAGATACAAAAGCAAATTTATAAAAGGGAGCAACAAAAGTTCAAGGCAACTATTTCAAGCCCCAAGATCCGGGATAGTCTGATAAAATGAAAAATGCTGCCCCAAATTAAGCTGTTAATTAGCTATGAACTTTAGACTATTAAAAAAATGAACATCTTCCATGGAATATCCAAGAAACGAGAAGAAAAAGACATGTAACTATGCAAATCAAACATGCAGTATGGTACCAGAATTTCATTGCATAATTCACCTCAACATAGAAGGAAGTTAGAGAAAGTGATGAGATTAAGAAGAAATATATGATGGACATAAAAGAGCTCAAACTTACCAAGTGAAATGGCAATTAAATTATTACACAGGGAGTAAAATTCATGGAGTTAGGTAGTCAATTCTATGATTTCACCAACTAAACCACCGCAACAAAGTCAAGATAAAAAGAAACGCTGTGCATCTCCTTAGAAGTAAAGTAGAAGGAATGAAATTTTTTAGTATTTGGTACTCTTCTAGCAACCTTACGACTGAATTATAGGAAAAGCAGTTGCCTTATAAAAGACAATGGTTTGGTAACAAGACCGATTGAAAACCATTTAAACCTAACTATTCTATTTGCATACAATGGCAAAATTGTAAAATATAAACGTTGACAAACCCATCAAAAGCTGGATATGAATATATAATAGCTATCTTAATCTACACTTGTGACACATTTTAGGATTATTAAAAAGTCTAATGATAAGTAATTATGCATGAGCATAAGGAACTATTAGAAGGGTCATCGCTAAAACTTCCAAAAATCAAATTAAATGTATATATGCAAAGATCACATAATATAAAGAGAACAGAAACAATTCTATAATATGAGTTAAGCTCCACATAGAAAGGAAATCAATGGCAATATATGTGAGGAGGATAAAGATTAAGAGAGGTGGGATTAGCTTTTAGATTACCTTAGTTTTTTCCAAGAACCAACAGGAAAGTCCCTCCATTAGAGTCCTGAAAGAAGAGAAAAAAATCCCTGTCGTTGAGCCACTGGTAGTTCAAGCTGTTGGTTGACCACTATACCAGTTTCTTGGGCCTTCATTGTTCATTTTTGACGCTTTTAACCATGTTTTATCGCCACATTTTCACTCCAAATCCTTTTTCTTTATGATTTTGAGGGCAATTTCGACATTTATGTCATCGCCGTCGGTTTGTCAGTTGCCACTTCAACTTGCTCTTGAGGGAAAACAGAACATTTGAAACGAATGTCCGTTGGCAGACGGCACCTTGCAAATACGACACCGTTAAACCAAACCTGAAAAACGCTGTCGTTTAGGGCCATCCACATTTCCCATCGAAGAAAAACGTGGACGTACCCCAAAATCAGAAAAACCTCGCTTCAACCCTCTCTTTCACTATGTTCAGAATCCACCGCCACCTCCGCCGCTTCTCTCACTCCGCCGCCGCCGTTCTTACCGAAGACCCGTCCCCACTCACCTACCTCGCCGAATTACCGAAGCCTGGTCCGGTCGAGACTATCTTCGCCATCCCTCGCTCCTCCTCCGGCAAGAACATAGCCGTCAAAGAGCGGAAAGCCGGGCGGGTTCCGAGCATTGTGTTCGAGCAGGAAGATGGGCAGCACGGCGGTAATAAACGGCTGATTTCCGTTCAGTCTAATCAGATTAGGAACCTCGTTAATAAGCACGGCAGATCGTTCTTCTTGTGTAGGCTCTTTGATCTTGATGTCCGACCCGAGTTTGGGTCCGATGAGATCATTGAGCAAGTTCGCGTCTTGCCCAGATTGGTAAATTCTTATCTTTGTTTTTTTGTTTGTTATTATTCATGTCAAAGTTGATAAAAAGTTGTTAACTTTACCTGTTTTTTGAGGAATTTTGTGGTGTTGATTTTTTGTTTTAGGTTCATTTGCATGCGGTGTCTGATACGCCTATTAACGTGACCTTCATAAGGGCACCTTCTGATGCTTTGTTGAAGGTTGATATTCCTCTTGTGTTTAGAGGAGAAGATGTGAGTCCTGGACTTAGGAAAGGTTAGTCATTTCCTTTTGTTATTTTTTTATTACACTTTAATTTGTTGTTCAGGTTGGTGATTCTTATAGTTATTGTAATTGTGCAAAAGTTAGTTGTTTATCTGTTAAAATTTCAGTTTTTTGTGTTGCCAACTGTCTCTGTAGAAATGGAAATCATGTTTGATGTATGGAAAAGAGAACTTTGTTTGCTGGACTTAGGAAATGTTAATCCATTCTTGTTATAGTCTTACGGCACATTAATTTGGTTCATAATTCCTGTGGATACATTGTTGTGGTTGTGCAAAAATTACGTCTTTATTATCTATTAGGTATGAAAACAAAAACTTGTTCATTTTGTTACATGTGAAGTTAAAAACATTCCTCGTTCAAAAAAAAAAAAGTAGAAACCATTCAGAATGTGTACTGAATGTTTGCAAAGCTGCTTGTTAATATTGCTTAGGAATGATTGGGTTGAGATTACTGAGATTTAATGTATTTATTGGGAATTTACACTTCCATAGTGCCATCTAGATAAGGTGAGAAATATGATTGGGGTATAGGCTTTCTGTTTGTAGACTACGTCCCTAGCATTATATATTTTTCTACCTGCCTGATTGACATTTTGTGTTTAGTTTGTTTGCAAGTAAATTAGTGCTGGTTGTTTAGTCAAAGCAATTTCAAGACCAAATTGCTTTTTAAAGTTGTTTTTCTTAAGGAGAAATCTTAGATAGTTATCCTGGAAGTCGTTTTGAGAAGAGGCTGATTTTCCATTTATCTCTAAAATTATTTGTAGCTTCATGCATCAAAAGATATCTCTACGATTTTCAGTTTTTTCAATGTTTGCATCCAATTTCTTTTTTTTTCTAGCTTTACCTTACTGAAATCCTCTTGTCTAAATTCTAGGCCGATTTGCCCTTTTCATAGTTTAGTCCTAGCCATCTCAGCTGAAATGGTTAGGCATAATGACTTTCATAACATATCTCAGTGAGTGCTTCCCAGCAATATGATTATGGGTTTGTTTCCTTTTCTTCGTAGTCAAATGGGTTAGCTGTGAAATAGGATGCCTCTTTTTTATCCCAAACCGCCCTTTTTCAATGGTTTAGATCTGAAATCACGAGCTTGGAAATCTTGAAATCCCAAGCCTGAACTATTGTGGTGCCCTCTAGGAAACAAGTATTATTTATTCAAGTAAAAGAATCAAGGTTTAAAAGATGTTTCATGGCCATCAGTTATGATGCTTCACTATTTGACTCTGTTTTGTTTCAAAAAATTTTATTGTTAGGCAATGACAATGGACAATATTCATGATTAACAGGCAAACCTGTGGATATATATCTATATATCTATATATATATATATATATATAGCCTTTTTTCTGGAATCAAGCTACCTGGAAATGATTATTCATTGTCTATTTCTTCTTGTTGAAGATTTTTGAGTAGGAAGTAGTCTATATGTCTGAAGACAATATCCCTGGTGGCACTTATAATCATTTTCCTTTTTCTTGGATTTTTAGTTTATTTACAACTAAACTCATCATTTATTTTCTTTTGTGGTATACATATCAGTTGATCTGATCTGTCAAAGCATATACTTGCTAACTCTGCAGGTTCTTTTTTGAATATCATTAAGAGGACTGTCAAGTTCTTCTGCCCTGTGGATATCATCCCTCCTTATATTGATGTGGATATAAGTGAACTGGATGCTGGCCAAAAATTGGTCATGGGAGATCTCAAGGTTCATCCAGCTCTGAAGCTCATTCAGTCAAAAGAGCAGCCTGTTGTTAAGATAGCAGGAGCCAGGGTTTCTCAACAAAGGAAATCTAAATAAGCACTCACAACGTGAGAACTTCTTGTTAATGAGGTTTACCTTCATTTTGAAGCATTTGAGTGAAAGGAGTTCTCTGATTTTTCACAACATAATTATATTATTGTAATACTAACAGAGGCAGGTGGCAAATTGTGCTCAGACCGTTTGATCTCTCTTTGGTTTGTTTTTTTGACTTGTAGGTGAGAGCATTATAGGATTTTGGGTGAAGTTTTATTGCTTTCCATTTTTGGACATTCTTGCTAATGATATAAGTAATAATTCCTTATCAGTAAAAATCTTGGTCTATAGATGTACTATAGACCATCTTTTTGGGGTCGGAAATAAAGTGAAGAGATGAAAACGATGTCGTTTTCCACACTGATTTGATTTCAGTGAATAGCTTAAGAACTAATGTAATTTTATGTGAACTTGGTGTTAATATCATTGTTAATAGCAATGCAGAAAACTGAACATAACAAAAGGATTTGGCTTCCTGTCTGATGAGCCCTTGAGCTGGGTTTTTGAGGTTTTTTTTTAAAAACTTTTTTGGTTTGTAAAAAGTGCAGAACGCTAATTTAATAATTTATTTCAAAATAAAATTGGTAGCTGATACATTATTTAATAATTATAATTCAAAAAAATATATTTTTGTTATCTTTTATTAATAATTTTTTTATAAATAAAAAGACAAAGTGTATCATTGACTTTTTTGTGATAACTTTAATATAATATTTGTTTTGATATTATTTTTATTTAATATATATTAATCATTTAAGTTTCTTATCATTATTATGTTATTTATTTTTTAATAAAATTACTATTATATTCATTATTAATGTTTAATGCATGTATTATATAAAAAAAATTTATAGCTTTTTGAAAATATCTAATAGATAGTTATACATTATTTATTTTTTAAAATTTAAAATATGAAATATATATTTATTTAAAATTCATATTTATATTAATGATTATATTTATGAAATTAATTCATAATAATAATTTTATTAAACACTTTATATCAATCAACAACTAATTACGTTAAGAGTTATGTTACACAATTTGTCAGTTTTATATTACCCATTGATCCACTTGACGTGACATTTATCACTTTATAATAGTATTTGGATAGTGTTTCGAGTATTAACACCACTTAGGATATTTAAGTTATAAAAAGAAAAAGTAATTTAAATAATTTAAGTTATAAAAAAAAAAAAGAAAAATTATTCAAATAGTTTTAGCATAAGGTGATTAGTAGAGTATATAAGATTGAAGGGTTGTAGAATTTTCCTAACCTTAATTAACCATAAGTAAACCAAATATACTCTTAGTCATTTCACGGTAGGATCCGTTATTGGGCAATGAATCTCTTAAAAGGATCCTTGGTGGCAAGTGGCAAATGGAATAAAGTTGTTTTTCGTAATGAAATCCCGTCCATTTAATAGTTTGGATTTCCTTTCTATGATCAACAGAAGTAGCAGCAGTAGTTCATGTAAAGTCCTGAAGTAGACACGTATAAAGATATTATATTAGCCAATGCAATATGGTAATAAGAAACCAAAAACATCCATTCTTGAAGATGCCAGGCAAAGCTTTTGGATGCATTTTCTTACTTTCATTCCTTCTACTTGTTCTTTCTTACTCATTGCCATTATCAACGAAGAAAAGATGGATTATTGATGCAAAAACAGGAGAACGAGTGAAGCTAGCCTGTGTCAATTGGGCTTCCCATTTGGATACAATGTTAGCAGAGGGTCTTGAGAAGAAACCCCTCAGCTACATTGCATCTCAAGTGCCTAAACATCACTTCAACTGTGTTCGGTTCACATGGGCAACCTTCATGTTCACTAGGTATGCTAATGTGACCGTGGCAGAAACTTTTGATTCTTTAAATCTATCGCAACCTAAAGCAGGAATTGATAGGCACAACCATTTTCTATTGAATATGACTCTTGTTCAAGCCTATGAAGCTGTTGTTGATGAGCTTGGATCCCATGGCCTAATGGTAGTACTTGATCACCATATTGGCAAGGCCACGTGGCTGTCACCTACAACTGATGGCTTCTCTGGTGATGGCAATGGCTTCTTTGGTGATGTTTATTTTAATCCTGAGGAATGGCTGAGAGGTCTATCCATCGTGGCTAAGCTCTTCAAGGGAAAATCTCAGGTGAGTTTTTTTTTTTTTTTTGGGTTTACTTATAATGTGGTATCATGGATCAACTTCCAATAATATTTTAAAAATGGTCACAAAAATCTTAATTTTTACTCATATTTTTAGGTGGTTGCAATGAGTGTTAGCAATGAATTACGTGGTGCGCTCCAAAACGAGCACGATTGGTATCAATACATTAGAGAAGGAGCAAGAATGATTCACAAGACAAATCCTGAAGTTCTAGTGTTTGTTTCAGGCTTAACTTGGGGCACAGACCTTAGCTTTTTGAAGAAAAGACCCTTTGGATTAGACTTGGATAACAAGTTAGTTTATGAGGCCCATTGGCACTTTATTTTTGAAGAGCCCAAAGTTTGGGAAGTGCAACCTTTGAATAGGATTTGTTCCCTTAGGATTCAAAACAGAATTGATTTATCTGGTTTTGTGATGGATGGTGAGGACCCAGTTCCTCTGTTTTTGGGTGAAGTTGGAATTGACCAAAAAGAGGTCAATCGGGCTGGTTACTGGTTCTTCACTTGCTTGTTGGCTTATGCTGCTGAGAGAGACCTGGATTGGGCCTTGTGGGCTATGCAAGGGAGCTATTACGTTAGGGAAGGCATAATTGGAGCAGAGGAGACATATGGATTACTGAATGCTAATTGGGATCATCTCAGAAATCCAACATTTGATGATAAGCTGCGGCTTATTAAGAGAATGATTCAAGGTATAGTTCTTTTTTTTTAAAAAAAGAAAAAAAAATTAAGCTTTAATTCATATTCAAATCTATCATCACAATTTTGGGAATAACTTTAACATCATTGAGCTAAAATTTATTCCTTATTTCTCTTTGGAAAAAAGTTCAATGGCATAAAAGACAACATGAATAATGAGTCGTTGTTTGCATCACGTTTGATTAATTTTTTTATTACAATAATGAAATATGAATAAGTGAGATATGAAATTTAGGTGCATTGTATATAAAATTAATAGCTAATATTGAAATTATGTATCTTAGAAATAAATGTCAAACATAATATTATTATCATTAGAGCGGTATTGGATTATTTTGATTTATGCTATATGATTACAAAAAGTAAAAATAATGAATATAGAAATTGATCTAAGTAGGTATCAAAAATAAGTACAAAATGATAAAATTATATATTGCATTTAGAAAAAAATGTCTTAGGGTGACGTAATATAAGTGTCATTTTATATACATGTATATGTGTATGTATACATTGAAAATATTAATTAAGAGTGAAAAATTAGTATTTGTATCACTGTCAATATTTTGTTAACACATAAATTGACCGTTGAACATTACTGTTTGCTACAGACCCAAATTCAAAATTTTCGACCTCCTATTTGATGTATCATCCAGACAGTGGAAGCTGTGTTCATGCCAGTAGGGAAACTGATGTATATGCAAGTAATTGCCAAAACTGGAGCAGATGGAGCCATGATGGAGATGGAGCTCCAATAAGGTTGATGGGTTCTGCTCTCTGCCTTAAAGCTGTTGGTGATGGACTTGCACCATTCCTTTCAACTGACTGCATAAGCGAGCAAAGTTCTTGGGTGTTACTCTCAAACTCTAAGCTTCATTTGGGTGCCAGAGATGAACAAGGACACCATTTGTGCCTACATAAAGAATCTTCGAGCTCGTCCAAGATTGTGACTCGTAGCTGTATCTGTATTGAAGATGATTCTAACTGCATGAAAAACCCACAAAGCCAATGGTTCAAGCTCATTAAAACCAATAGAAATTAAGTTGTTGATTGGGATTTTATGAAATGGTAAATAATAAAGGACATTTATGTTGAAGGATATTGATTTAAATCCTTAAGATAATTTTCCATTTGAGAACTCAATCTTGTCTTACATGGTTATTGTTTATTTTCCACATTCTAATGGGTTTATTCTTGCTAATGGTATTCAGCAATATACGGGTTACTATTGTACTATGGTCAGTGCAATGAGATTTGGGGAACTAATCATGCTATGGTGCCCTCGGGGTCTTCGGGAGCACAACGTCCTCTACCCTCGTCGTCGGGATTTAGCTTGAGATGATTTTAATGTAATTGAATTGAAGACTTGTTAACAAAATAAAGATTTCTTATCTTGATGATTTAATGTATTATATTAAAATTTACGTGTAAAAATTAGTAGGCTAATTTGCCTACAGCTACAAATTAGACATGCGGGTTGAAGATTTAATTGGATTTGCCTTGTTCTTTGTTTTTTTGGTTATTTGGGAGCTGGTCTTATTAGTATTCCAGTCAGTAATTTGATCTATAATTTAAGGGAGAAACTCAATTCCTTTTTTCTCGACCCGAGTATATGATTTGATGAAAATTTTTCAAATAATTATTAGTTCAAAAGCCGACATTATGTCTAACATATCATTTAGGATTCGCAAAATTTTCGAAACTGATGAACATATCCAATCTTCTTTAACTTTGTCCCTCACCCCATCAAACGTTGGTCTTTTTAATCTCGTCATTGACAAAAGCACAAAAATTCTATGCCCGTAAAAGCCTCACTCTCTCCCCACAATTGGAACAAGCAGACACATCATCTTCCTCATCTACTGACAACAAAGCCAATGATCCGTCGTTTGGAGGTGTTGATGATTGCCCCTCCTTATCAACTCAATCCCCTCTCAGGAAAAGCACATACTAAATATAACTAATACTTTGAGATTTAATTTTTCACCATATATCTGTTTTCCATTTATACACAATACTTATTTTCTCCTCCCCTAGTGTTACGGGCCCGACCTCCATGCTGATGACTGATCAATGCATGAATCTGCCACCTCCCCCCCCCTCTTCCCCAAATTTTTTGCCCATGGTGTTAGCTATAAATGTACAATTGCTATTTTTATTGTGAACATTTGTACTTGCTTCACCATCTTCAATTTTAAATTAGTTAACGTGTGGATATTCATCTAATTTAAAAAATTACAGGCACTATTGAATTAGTAGCTCATCAGTTGAATGTTGGTCTCATAGCATAGGAGGATGACGAATAGATGTTTTGAAAGTATTTTCTTGCTCTAACTTTTACACTGATCTTTGTTACACTTTGCCACCCTGAACAAACAAAAGATGGATGATTTATGCTAGGCTGTGTCAATTGGGCTTCCTATTTGCAACCTAGGAAACATGCGAGCAATTGTCAAGGATGGAGCAGATGGACGTCCAATCAGGTTGATGGGTTATGCTCTATGAGTTAGAGCTCTTGCTGATAGATTCGCACTACTGTCAACCGACTACTTAAGCCAGCAAAGTTCTTGGATGTTACTTTCAGACTCCAAGCTTCATTTGGTTGCAAAAGATGAACGATTACATCACTTTGTGCTTGCATAAAGAATCTTACAACTCGTTCAAGAGCTTGACATGTAGGTGGATATGCATTGACGATGATTCTGACTGCTTAAAAATGAGAAATTCTTAAACTATTCATATAATTTAGGGCAATCAGCATAAAAAAACTGTATTTTCATTTTTGTGTTTAAATAATCCAATTCTTTATTTTTTTAAATTTTTAAAATATATGTACTTTCATTTTCAAATCATCTATAGTCTCATATTAAATTTAATCAGGTTAAACAGTGACATAACACTTCAAATTTATGTATTTGTACAAATTAAAAATGGGAATTAGCATAAAAAAATCTGTATTTTCACTTTTGTGTGAAAATAATTTAATTTAATTTAACAATCTTTTAAATTATTTATTTATTTAATTAAACCTGTACTTGACAATTACTCAAATTAAATAATTTTCCAAATAATTTACTTATTTAATTAGAAATTAAGAATGATACGATTTCAAAGCTCAAAAATAATTTAAAATTTTTTTATATATTAATCTAATAATCTATGATTCAAAATTGATTCAACTTAAATCCATCTGATTTGACTTATTGGTGTATATATACTTGATATAGACATTAAAAAAAAAAAACTTCTGAAATTTATGTATATATTAAAATGAATATTAAATGGTTGAATTTTGAAATTATAGGTTGATCCTATTTTATTACTTTTAGAATTCATATTTTTATAAGTAATAAGAAAAAAATTCCTTGTATATCTTTAGAAGTGTCATTATCAATTACAACAATTTCTTTACTTTTATAGTGATATATAATTTTTTAAAGGAAAAAATTAATTTTGTACTACAATTTATTAATGTCAGAGCCACATGTTCTCTGTAATTAAATATTAACAAAACTCTCATATAAGATAAAATTATTATTTATATCTTAAAAGTATTTTCTTTAGTTAGCACTATAATATTTTCTTTTTTATTCTTTTCATATATTTTTTTGAAAAAATAGAATAAATTACTAATAAGACTAGAAAATATGAAATCACATGTGAAATTAAAATGGTTCTTATGATTGAATTTTATATATAAAAATGAGTACACAAATGATGAAAATTACTTGTAAAAATTATATTGATAATTTTAAATAAAAGAAATTTACTCAAACATTCATATATTCAAAAAATAAGAAAAAATAAAAGTAAGTTAAGCATTTTTTGAGTTTGTATAACTAACAAAAATATAATTTTTAGTGAGGTAAACATATTTTTTTGTATTTTTTAAATAAAATGAAATTCAAATATTTATGAAATGGTTGCACTATTAAAATAAATTTAAATTATTCTAATATTAAAAAATAAAAAATTCAAAGCAGTTAAAGTACTCAAGATAAGAAAAAAGTATCATGGTATGATACATGTAATTTTTATTTATCAAATAAAAAGTAATTATGAAAATTTGAAATATTTTAAATATTCAAATGGTAATTTTACCACGAAAAGAATAAAATAATGATAGCCAATAATAACAGTTTCAAAATATAAAAGGTTAATTTATTTTTATTCAATAAGTAAATAATTTGGTCATATAATTTTAGTAAATATCATGCTCTATCAATATCATTACTCTTTATTTTATAAGCATATTGCTACTAAAATCTATATTTTATTTATTTTATCATATTAAATTTTATTTTCAGGGTGAAAATTTTTTTAACTTCTTAAATTGACAAGATTATCCTTCTAGTTAATGTGCTGAATTTTTATTTTTAATTTTAGAAATATACTAATATATAACTAATTGTATTCGTCCTTTTTTGGTAACTTATTTCCGTATTGTTTGTCTTTTAAAGCAAGAATCCATTAATATGTACAAAACTTTTGTATTATTGAAATTAAAACTTCAACTTCTTTCAAAATATAAATAGTCAATATTCAAAAAAAAATATTGCACCATGAATTATTACAAATTATTTTAAAATTGACAAAATCTTTTTATATTTATATTTTCTCATATATAAACTCAATACTTGTTATTTTCATATAGTATTCAAAATATTGCCTAATAGAATAAGATATATTTTTTAATAAAATTAAACTATTATATTGAAAATCAAATTACTTTTAATATAAATAAATAATAACGTAAAAATTTAAATTCAATATATATTTTTTACACTTTATTCTAATTGTTTCCCTATCTATTTCTAAAAGAAATTATTTTTAGAAAAGTTTATACGCATTTTTTTGTTAATAAAATTGCAAGATTTGGCTTTAACAATTTATGCTCCAAAAATGACGCTATCTTTTTTTTTTTTTCAACTAATAATAATATATTCTTGTATTCTTTCCATATATATTATTTTTTTAAAAAATAGCATGAATTACTTATAAAAAAAAATCTGAATTCATATGTAAGGGTGGACAAATGAATCTGAAAAATCGATTCGAATCCGAGAAATCAATCTAAAAATTAGAGGATAACTATTTCAATTGAATCAAATTAGGATCAAAGTTTTTAAAATTTTTAAATTTTTGGATTGAGTTAGGATATTAAATCTTAAAATCCATTGGATATTTGATCGATCTGAATATATATATATATATATATATATATAGACAGTCACACACATCAACTTGTCAACATTGATGATTAAGGGATGATATATGGTAATATTATTAAATATTTTTATTTATCTTATTAATTTATTACAGAGCATATCTAAAATAATTATTTTATCTTCATATCATAAAGAAGGTTCAATTAACTTAGTGAAGTGTTCATCTTTAAGAATTTATTAGAAGTTAGATTAATAACAAAATTTTAAATTTTATATATTCAAAATTATATATTGATGTTGAATTTATTATTTGAATAGAAATTTATTTTCATTATTATCAAAATATTAAAAATTATGTTATTAAAATTTTAAAGGTAATATTTTACCGTCATTTGCTATTCGTTATTTAAATCAGTGTGTTTATTATAAAAGGTAATTTCATTAATTTAATTTAATTTAATTAGGTAGTAATATATATTATATGAAAATTAATTTATATTTCAAAGTATAATCTAAAAAAATGAATATAACCGATCTGTTAA
>CATIWR010172897.1:0-19898 GCA_949677035.1 Omphalea diandra
TATGGCTTAGGGGTATATTCCCACTCCTCTTTCCCATGATGGGTCTTCATGTGTAAGTTTTAGCCATCAAATTCTAATTTAGACATACATCTCAGAGCTCCATTTTCAAGATCCAGTGCTTCAATTTGAGGATTGCAGTGGTGGTACGGCTGACCTATGTTGCAGATATTGTGTTTCTTCCGGTCGTAGCCAGTTTAGGGATGTTGGTAAATTTGGGTTTGATTATGTTTGAGCAAAGTCCAACTCGTTTTTAGGCTTTAACATCCTGTACTCTCTTTAATGACGGGATATTTCATGGATTGATGGAAAAAATAATATTTTGAGTATCTTTTTGAAATATGGCAATAAATTCATAGGAGTGTATCCTTTATTTATTATTTAAAATAATTTTTATTTTAATAAATTTATTATAAAATAATAAATGAATTAAACAATTAAAAATTTCATAAAAAATTAGTTGCATAGCTTCCAAAATAATTAATAGTTTCATTTAAAAGTGTAATTTTGATATTTGTCGTCTTAGACAACTTTAATTTATAAAAAATTATTCAAAAACGATACAAGTTATGTAGAAAAATAAATAAATTATACAAAAATATCAGTGTTTTAAAATTATATATAGGTTTTTCCACTTGACTTTTTGTCCAATACATTAGTAAATTTAATTTTGCTTCACTTTTAATTATGTTAATAATGCAGAATTCACCACTTTCGCATAGACGCACATATACATACATCCTTATATAATTACGATTTTAGGGGATATCAAAAGTTTTGCTTTCAATTGTAATCTTTCGACAGTTGAAAATTAAATTTTATTGAATTTTGTTTGAAAATCTTTTGTCGATTATTTAATTACAGTGAAAAATTCAAATATTCTTTAAGAGCTTTGAATGAAATTGTCAAAAGTAGTTGGAATGTGCCCATCATCAGCACAATAAGTGGAAAACTCAAATATAATTTCGTATAGGAGATCGAAATTCAGTTCAATCAGTGCTTTAAAATTTTATACTCTCTTTTCTCACTGTAAGAGTGAAACTATGTGTTTCTATTAAATACTGTTTACATCTTATTGTTTATGAAAAAGTATTTAGTTTTTTTTGTATTGAGTGAGCTTCTATGATATTATATAATTAATATTAAATTTATAACTCGTTTAATTCAAATTGTACTCCTTATTATAACTTATTCCCCTTGTAAATTTCTCCTATTTAATAAAATCTCTATTTCATGTAAAAAAAAAAAAACAGCACATTCTTACTACAATTCTTAATCAAAGACAAAAATAAATAAATAATAATAATAGTAACGGACAATATTTAGTGGGAATTTTCGTATCAAGTGAGCCATTAGCCAGTGCAAAGGTTGACTTCCTACTCTTTTTTTGTGCTTTCCTTGTGAGTGTGCAAAAATTCCAACATTTTGGGCTATAGATGAAAATCTCATTGAATTTTCCATGGAATTTTTTTTGGTGATTATTTAATTACAATAGAAGATTCAATGTGTTTTTAAAAGGCTTTGAATGAAATTATAAAAATGAGTTGAGATGTGCCCATCAACGTCAAAATCTTATTTCAATTCTTAGTTAAAGAAAAAAAAATTAAAGAACAATATTTAGTGAGAATTTCCATTATCGAGTGCGCCATTAGCCAATGCTAAGGATTAGACTTTACCACTTTTTTTGTGTTAGTTTAGAAATTTTTATTATTTTTTTTCTTTTGCTTAGCAAAATAATATGGCTAATCATTATCTTGAAAAGACTCGTGAATGTAGAAAAAAATATATATTCTATGAAATGTATGAATTGATGAAAAAATCTCAAAAAATTAAAAATAAAAATAAAAAGCAGAAATCATAGGCAATTAGATGAAATTACAAGTTTATAACTTTTTTATATAACTAATAATTAAATGTTAATGGCCAGTATATATATATATATATATATATATATACACACTTATTACAATTTTTAATCAAAGGGAAAAAGAAAAAAAAAGAACAATTTAGTGAGAATTTACATTATAAAGCGAGCCATTAGCCAATGCAAAAGGATTAAACTTTACTACTCCTTTTTGTACCCTCTTTGCGAGTGAGCAAAAATTCCAACAAATGATTTAAAACAAATTCTGTGCTGTAGATGAAGAAATTACTAAGCTCAACACTAGCTAGCTTCAGTTAATCAAATATTGCCTAACTATGCATTCATTGACTCAGAGCTTCTTAAAGAACCAAATTAATTGAGTAATCATTCATGGCCCCACAGCTTCATATACACACACACACACACATCACTAGCCCACTGAAGATGGCTAACCACAGCCACCAATCACATCTCTCTGCTATTGGGTATAATTTTATCTTTTATTCAACAAAAAATGGAAAAAGCACACAGCTTAACAAGATTGACATCCAGGGAGAATAATTTATCGAAGGAGAAACTTATCTAAATTGGATATGTACAGTCAATTAATAAAATTAGAATATATGTATTAAATGAACTTGAACGTCTTCTCACTTGAAAAAAAAAAGTGTAACAATATATTTTTTAAACAATTATGAATTGTTGGTTTATGTACTACTATATCAATAAATGGTGTATAAAATACAGCTAATATAGATAAATTTTTTTCTTTAAGTAATAACGCAAAATGAAACTAAAATAAAAATTAACGGCAAGAGTTTAAACAAAACAGTTTTCCACGTCAAAGACATACTAAAGAGCCTCAAACGTAACTCTGATACAAATAAACCAAAAAATAAAAAAAGATGATTTAAAACAAAAAAATTCAATTTAAAGAGTTAGAGATTTTTTTGGAAGTTCAGTACTTCTAGAGAAGCAAAACACTAGAAACAGGTTTTCTAGAAAAACAAACCTCCAAAAAGAAAAATCTATTTATTCTCAAAGTTCATCTCAGGAAAAACAGTAGAGTTCATATCTGATGTTATACAAGCATTACAAAGATGATTTAATACATGGCAACTTCATACAAATACATGATCGATACTGTCTCCCAGAACCATCATTTATCTTTCAGTATGCAGAGATTTATTATCTAACCAGTAAACCTGTCTCTATCATGGGGTGAAGAAAAGTCAACATCTGGGCCAAAAGGAATAATTCCAAATGGATTTATAGAAGGATGGCTTCCATAATAATGGCGCTTAATATGTTTCATGTTTACAGTGCTACTCATACCAGGAATTTGGAAAATGTCTTTGGTATAATTGAACAGATTTGGGTATTCTCTCAGCAGCTTTTTGTTGCACTTGAAGTGAACTGCATAAACCTGCAATAAAAAGGACAATAAAAAGGACAATCAAATCCATAAGAGATGTATTCTAACCGGGCATGAATGTAATATCATATCCTTGTAAATTAGCAAAGCTTAAAAAAAGATCAACTTGGAAAAACATCCAAGTTCCCTCAGGATCCATCACAGGAAAATATAAATACTAGTTTTCACGGTTTGAAATTGCTACAATGACATAAACATGCATGCATGCATGGATTTATATATGTATGTATAAAAGAATTGACTAGTTCAATATTTGTTTGGCCATAAGACAAAATATTACTCGAAAACAAAATGTCTATGTCTAAAAAAACAAGTAAATGGCTTGGTAATCAGCTGAACATCCTCACACTTAATTCAGTTTGTTGAGTAATCAGAGCAAAAGAAAAGAAGTCAGAACGCGGGGAAACAATTGGAACCTTTTAGCCCAGGTGTGACATGTTTTTTATCATCCACAAACAAACAAAGCATTATCTGCAATACTAGGCCAAGCCGAGCTACCCTCTCATAGGAACACCAAGCATAGCCTCGAGGAATGAATAGAAGACAGGTGCTGAGTAATGAAGCATCATCAATAGCATAGCGAGCCGAGCTGAGAATCCAATACCGAAGGACTCTTTCACTTCAGATAAGATTCTTGATCCCAATTATTTCAGCTCATGTAAAGCCTGATCCCAAAGCATAGGAAAGATTGAGACAAGATCTCAATCTTGATAAGATCAAGGAACATTAGATATGATCAAGGACAAGGAGAGGAGTACTTTCATTCCATCTCAATCACTCAACTCTCTTGGACCTATATATAGAAGGTAATACCTAGAGAACAAGGTTAGATACACTACAAGTCTTAAACACTATTATCCTACAATAATCAGAAAAAACCATACAGAATTAGGCATCGGAATCCATGGACAGGTTACAATAATAGAATAAACGACATTTAGATAGAGTCTACTTTGCAAAATTACAACAGTTAATGATAAAATAATAGAAACTTGTAGATCTCAGTGGTGTTCTTTATGTGCATGTGTTAACTATATTAGGGAAGAAGCAAGGTACATGCGTTGAGATAAGTAATTTCAGTATAAATGCAAATTTCAACCCCAAATGCACCAATTCAGTTTAACTAGTAGAATTTACATGCAACGATTATCATAGAGACTTTTCTTAAATCCTTAGAAATTCCTTTTGGCTGCTGAAGAGGTTTGGGTTACTAAGGAAGAAGAGATGTAGAAGGCAGGCTGTGATAGAATAATTACATTAATAAAAGAGAATGAACAGTTATTTCCTGTTAAATTCCTGTACCTCATCAAATCTTATGAGGGTGACAAACAACCTAATATCTGTTTCAGATAGAGAGTTTCCACATATATAACGTTGCTTTCCAAGTGTTGTCTCACATTTATCAAGAGCGTCGTATAACAGTTTTATAGCCTGCAGAAAAGGAACATAGAAAATTCCAACCACAACCAGATCAGCTCTGTGAATGCAAAACTTGGCCTAGTGAAGCCCAAAATAATAAAACATTAAAAATCTCACCTCCTCATAAGGTTCTTGCTTCCTTGCAAACCCACATTTATAAACACCATTATTTATCCCATTGTATATCCATTCATTGGTTTCATCAATTTGAGCTTGCAAGTTAGGAGGACATAGGTCCAACGATGCATTTTCAGCTATTTCATTGAATTCAGTATTAAACATGCGGATGATTTCTGAACTCTCATTATTAACAATTGTCTTGAGCTTCTTATCCCACAGCACCTAACATAAAACAAAATTCTGCATATAGTTCAAGAGATTGAAGAAAATTAAAGATAAAAGGTGACTTAAAGCAAATAAACATACAGGAACTGTGAATTTTCCAGCATAGCTAGTACTTGCAATCTCATAAAGTTCCCTTATACTTTTTGCCCCATTTAAAAGGTCAGGCTCAGCTCCTGGTTCCTCTGTCTCCGAAGCAGGGAAAATCCATCCCATATGTTCATCACTGTCCTTTGTTCTTCCCCATATAGGTTTGACAGACTGATATCAAGGACAAAAGAAGAAACTTACTTTAAGTCATCATACTCTGACCCACAAATAAGAATTTCATCGTGAAATTTACCGTGTAACTAATGGCTTTCTCAAGTCCTTTAAGCTTCAAGAACGCAAGGCACCTAGAAGCCCAGGGACAAGCATATGATATATACAGATGATACCTTCCAGATTCTGCTGGAAATTGAGAATTTGGGTCTCGTGAAATGAAGTCGCGAAATGTTGAAGCAGTTCTCAGAAAAGCCCCAGAGCCAGAAATTTCATCAACTGCTGATCGAGCCATTTGAAGATTGCACTGAAGAATAATAGAAAAACCAAAAATCTTTTAGGCCATCAATCAAAGCCAGGATCATTGACAACAAATTCAGAAGCATGCCATATCATCTAGAAGACAGAATTTGCAAGTTGGCAAGAAATGAATTCCGTGAAATGATCAAATTAACAAATGGAAACATACAATTGATGAAGGATGCCATCAACACAACCCCGGAGTGCTGCAGCATAATTTATCCCAAGTGATTTGAGGTCCAAAAGAGACAATTCAATATTGGTTATTATTATTATTTAATACAAATAATGCAGTGAACTATTAACGAAATCAACCAAAAGGCAATGAGAGACTCCATCCTGTGATATGATGTGGGATTATTGATGGGAAAGGCGAAGGGAAAGATCTGAATTTTTGAGTTTAGTCAAACCAATCACTCTGTGAGCTAAACAGATGAACCAACAAGAAATCAGACCTTTCGTGATTAATTACTAAACCACATAACACAGAACAAAACCCCTAAAAATCAAATCTTTTTCCCCTTATGAACTACTTTTATCTTTATTGTCAACAAAACTCATCAAGAAACGAAATCAGCCATTGTTTTGTTCCACTATTTCATCAAACCATCAATTGTATGGAAACCTGATAAAAGATTAAGAAATGAAATAGTCGTTTAGGTACCTTGAAAAAGAATGGAAAGGAAGGAGATAAATGAGATGCTGTTCTTCCTCTTCGGCGCAAATGTTAAGTGGGTTTAGCTACAGAACAAAATTATTACATATTGCAGTCTTTCACTTCTTTTCCCAGTTGGCATTCGGAGGGTTGGTGAGATTAGCAGCAAACATTATTAAATTTTATAATCTTATCTTTTATATGTATGAACATTATTTTTCTTAGCACCTAGTTTAAATCATTTCAGAATAAGTGATCTTTTTGATTCAGAAGAAAATTTAAAATAATTTAAAATATTTAAATCAAATTCAACTCATTCTTAACTTGATAAAATTTAACAAAAAAGTTTTGAATGCACTTATGCAAAACTGCTCTAAATTCGACTATATTATAAAATTTTAAAAATAAAAATGATATATTTTATTTAAATATTAAAATTATAAATGATTCAACTTATATTTTGAAAATAATACAAATTCTTTTCTATGTCTTAACTTGATTATTTGATTTCAACCATCTTAAGAAAAATATGTGATAAAAAATATACTTGATCATATCAAATTGTTGTCTTTAACATGAAAAGTTTTTATTTTTTATAATTGAAGTTATAGACTTTTAATTTTCTCTAAATAAATTTTAATACATTAATCAATAAAATCTGAGATATTTATTCATAAAAAAATTATTGATGATTGTCTTTTTTAGTGAAAATGTTATTTAAAGGTATTATTAAAATAATTTTATACAAACATTTAATTACACCAATATAGTTAATTTTAAATTATCTTACTATAAAATTAATATATTTGTGATAATTTTAAAGTGATAAAATTATTTTCAAGTCTAAATTAATTGTATTGTTCTTAATAAAATACACTGGATGTATTTATCTTTTTTATTTTGACACCATTCATAAATAAATTTAACTTAAATAATATGCTTTTAATATAATAAATTAAATTCAAGAAACGTCACTTTTTTTTGTGACATGATTGTACATCTACTTTCGAATAACCTGTTTTTTAATTAAAAAAATTGAAATGTAAGACTTACGTTATAGTGTAGAAAAATCACTAAATAAAATTCAATTTGATTTTATTATATGTTGCATTTTATATTTCTAAACACTATAAAAAAAATATGTAAATAATCTAGACGAATAGCAATAAAAGATATATACTTATGATTCTAAAATTATTAATTATGTATCTATAAATACTGACTTCACATTTTTTGATTAAATAAAAGAAAAAATGTCTAATTTCATAAGAAAATCAAACTTACAAATCTTACAATTTCAAGATAATTTTTAATTTCCTCAAATAGATATCAAAATTTTGTTAATTTTTATAATTATATCACCGACAATTTTATCGAATGAAATTGATAATTGCAGGCATGGTAAGAGAGCTTTATTATCAAATACATGAAATATGTATTTATTTAAAAAGCAAACAAATTTAGTTGACTAACAATTTTTAAACAAAAGGCCAGAAAGAGGGTAGAAACTACAATAACAGCCCAAAATCCAGGCCCATGTTTGTAAAAGTCCAACCGCGATACTCTTAACAAATTATATTATGGATTTATTGTTCACAATATTTTGTTATTAAAGAGTTCCAAATATATGTTTATGAAAATCTCTTTCGTAATTATTAATTTATTTTTTTAACAAAATTTTTTTAAGTGAAATATTATTATTTTATTTATTTTTTAATAAATTTTCTTTTTTACTTTAAATATACATATTTATACTTTTATATATATTTTTTTATTTTTAATTACATTGATATTATTATTATTATTATTATTATTATTATTATTATTATTATTATTATTATTATTATTATGTTTTAAAAAATAGATTTTTTCACAAAAAAATTGATATAAACTATAAGTTTATCAATTTTAATGTTACAAAATAAATTAAAAATATCAAATATTTAATGATAAAAAATAAACCTACAGTTTATAAAAAATGATTTATAGTTTACAAAAAAATAAATATATAATTTATAAATAATGAGTCTACAGTTTACTGATAATGAATCTAAAATTTATATCAAATGAACGTATAATTTATAAAAAATAAATATACAGTTTATAAAAAACTAATACAATTTATAAAAAATAAACTTATAGTTTACTGATAAAAAATCTATCATTTATAAAAAAAAAATAAACCTATAATTTACTGATAATAAATTTACAGTTTATATCAAATGAACTTACAGTTTAGAAAAATAACCTTATAATTTATAAAAAAATAAATTTACAATTTAGTAATAATAAATATATAGCTTATACTAAAATGAACTTACAATTTACAAAAAATAACTTATAATTTATACCAAATGAACTTATAATTTATAAAAATAAATTTATAATTTACAAAAAATAAACTTAAAGTTTACACTAAAAATGAAATTATAATTCATAAAAAAATAAATTTATATAATTTTTGAAAAAATAAAAAGTGTTTATTGATTTAAAAAAATATTCATTTTTCCTTTTTTATACTGTGTATATTGCAGTCTGAACAGGGCAATGGTGTAACAACCCCGATGCTGTCGTGTCTTTTTTTTTGTCCCCACTAACGGAGAAGAGTAAATAAGAAAAAGGCAAAAGGCAATGTCACGTCTCCAATTTAAAAATCTTACCAAAAATCTGTACGAAATACGCGCCACTCGATCTTCCCAAATTTTTTTTTTTTTTAATGCAATAATATATTTTAAAAATTTAATCAATATTTAAGTTAATTTTTGAAAATTACATTGAAGTAATTGATATCTTAATTTTATGATAAATAAAGTGATATAAGAGTTGACATATAATTTTTAATTATTTTAATGATATTATTATAATTTGTTATCTTTAAATTATTAAATTTAATTGATTGAATTCATTAAATTATCAATTTAATTTTAAAATATTATTTAAATCAATTTAAATAAATTTAGTGATACATATGCACTTTAATAAATTAATAAAAATTTATTTCTTACATCCTTTTAATAAATCCAATTTCAATACAATAAAAGAAAAGCAGATTCTTTTTATTATTTTACCACTCAGATATGGCAAATTATATCATTAACTTTTATCCATAATATTTTGTAATTTAGAAATTCAAAATACGTGTATCAGCAAATACATAAAAGTTTCTCTTTTGTATATTGTTGCTTTGTTGTTTTAAATAAATTTCATTTTTTTTTACTTTAAATATACCTATTTATACTTTTATACATTTTTTTAAAATTTTTATTACATTATTATTATTATTATTATTATTATTATTATTATTATTATTATTATTATTATTATTATTATTATTATTATTATTATTATGTTTATAAAAAATAGATGTATTTTTGTTTTTATAAAAAAATGGTGTAAACTATAGGTTTATCAAGTTTAATATTGCAAAAGAAATTGAAAATATAACAATATTTAACTATAACAAATGAACCTACAAAACTATATTTTATAAAAATGAACCCACTATTTATACAAAATAAACGTATAATCTATAAAAAAAATGAACATATGGTTTATTGATAACTAATTTATAATTTATATCAAATGAATCTACAGTTTACAAAAAAAAGAATTTATAATTTACTGATAATAAATTTATAATTTATAATAAAACGAACCTATATTTGTCAAAAAAAAAAACATGTAGTTTATTGATAATAATTTTATAATTTATATCAAATAAACTTACAATTTATAAAAACTTAACTTACAATTTACTGATAATAAATATAAAATTTATATCAAAATAAATATACAATTTATAAAAAATGAATCCATAGTTAATAAAAATGAATCTACAGTTTACAAAAAATATACTCATATGAATCTACAATTTTATACCAAATGAATATACAGTTTACAACAAATAAACATGTATATTCAAACTAATCAACCTACAACATGTAAGAAATGAACCATAAAAAAATATAAAATCTATTTGATAATATTAATAATATTAAACATAAATTAATATAATAATGTAATAATATAAATTAGTTAATATAATAATATAAATTATATAATATTTGTATATAATTATATATAATAACATAAATTATATAATTATAATGATATAATATAATTAAATAATATAAAATAATTATATATTGTATTAATATAATTATATATAATATAAAAATTTATAATATATAAAAACAAATAAAATTTAAAAAAAGATAAATTGCAAAGTAATATAAATAGTGTGATGTTTCATTAGTGGTGTTTCATACTTTGATATTAGATCTCACATTACTAATATACCGTATATTGTAATATATATCACTTTACATTTAATAAAATTACAATAATTTTGTTAAGTGACATATAGTGTCTATGTGTTGTGTGCACATGAGTTGCATTATGTTAATTTATCAAAAAAATAAAAATCTCATTTATTGAAAAAGAAAAAAGATAAAGAGAGGATAAAATGTTATTAATGAGGTGTAAAGCGTAGAAAACTACTGCGTGTATTCTTTTTGTTTATTGCTATGTGAACAGGTTTCAAGATATACCAACCTATCACACGGCTCCTAAGGCTTTTTACCATAGCTATCGCTGCAAAAGCCGAAGGGATGATCCACGCTCCAAGAACCTCGAGTGAGATAAAATAATTGAGCCCACAGTAAAATGGTATTTAAGGGAGCTAAATCAGTAATTTAGGAAATATAATCCCATTCCACCAGTAACGGACTTATTCTTAGGAGCAGTGGAAGCGGGTCCAGTCCCTAGCGTGGTCCTCCTCTCCATTGCTGTGTTTACACTCTCTTACTCATCAATCAAAATAGAATTTTTTTAAATTTTAATTGATATTTTTTTAGTTTACACAATTTCATATTTCGATAAACTTTTTTAGTAATAAAGCTAATTTTAATTATGTTCAGAGACTTGAACTTGAGATATTTGATTAAACTAAAATAATCACGTACCAATTGATATATACATTTATAGAATTTTAATTGATTTTTTAATCTTATGATAAATGAGAGATTTATACTCTTATAACTAAATTAAATATTAAACCAATCAAATATTAATTTAATTCTTAATTTTAATAGTTTAATCAATTTAATTAAGATATTATGTAGAAAAATTGAAAATGATGCTAAAAATTTAATAGTTTTCATAATGTTATTAGTTTGATGATAAAGGTGATAACATAGTATAATTGTTTTTTTTTTAAGATATCGTACAATTAAATGCTTTTATAGGAGTAATGACAATTAGTTACAAAGTTAATTATTAGCAAGGGAGGAAGAATTTTAATAATCCTTGACAAAGAGATCTCCACCGTTGAAAATGATGCTAAGAATATCCCCATAATTGATGTTTTTAATTTTATAATCAAATGAGATATTAAATTGATCTGTTGATGAATTTTTTGTTTCACCATTTAGTTTATATTTAATCAAGTAAATATCTTAAAAACCATTATGAAAACCAAAAACGTAATCGATCAAGCATGAATTTAATCTCAATTTTAATGATTAAATCAGTCTAATCTAATTATTAAAATATTATGCAAGAGAAATTAAAAATAATGCTAAAATTTTAATAATTTTTCTATAATGTTATCATTTTAATGATAAAGTACCTCAAAAACACATCAATTAATTTCTAAACATTTTTCATATATTAAAAAACATTTTCACACTAAAAAAATATTTTTCTTATTATTAAAATTTATCCTAAATGTGTTTTTTTTAAAGAATTTATCATAAATGTGTTATAAATAGGAGATGAGGGAATATGGTAAGTAAAATATTTCAATAGAAGTTTACGAAAGAGAGAGAGAGTGGATAGAAGCAAGTAAACAAAGGGGCAAAATAAGGTGAGAGAGAGAGAGAGAGAGACAGAGAGTAGAGAGTCGGCTCTTTTTCTTCGCTGTAGACTGTGGAGGAGAGAGAGCGCCTATCTCAAGCAGAGAACAGACATTGAACTATTATATATATATATATATATATATATAGAGAACAGACATTGAACTATTATATATATATATATATATATATATATATATATATATATATATATATATATATTATTTTTTAATACTTTGATTTTGTGTGTATGAATATATGGAGAATCTAAGATAACGAGGGTTGGATCTTGTGGGTAACGGCTACATTTTGATGGTGGTGAGTGGTGAAGGTTTGATTTGTGTACACACATTCTGTCTGTTTGGATATAGTGATGGATTACAACAATGACCGGTAAATCTCACTCTTTTACTGGTTTGATTAGTGGGTTTGCTTGGGATTATGCTCTTTTTTCTTTTTGTCTTGTGTTTTTAGTTTTTTTTCTTAAATTTGTATTTTGGAGGATTGGATGATCGTTTTCTTAGATGTGTTGTCATTGATTTTTTAAGATTTTTTTCATAGGAGATTGCATGGTGATATCGTCGGCATTCTATTTGAACAATTTGTGCTGATTTTGTGAATTTTGATGATTTGTTTGATTTTTTGGTTTTTTTGGTTTGCTAGATTTTATCTTGTTGTACTCTTTGAAGGTGAAATGATAATGATGATTATGATGAGATTGAGGATGTGGGCCCAGAACAAATTAATGGGTCATTCTATTTTCTGTTTTTCTATTTTCTTATCTCTTTAGACAAATTTTCTAAGCTTAGAATATGCTTTGATAACTTTTATTTTGGATGAGATCCAAACAATAAAATGTTCCTTTACTTGCATTTGCTGTTCAGGTCAACACTATTAGATGCAATGAAGTGATTTTATTTTTTCCACTTATATTTTCATATATTATTACTTATGAGTTTCTATTTAGTATTTTGTTTCTATATTGCTGGATGTTGATCCATTTCTTTATTCTGATTTGATTTTGTCTGCAAAAATTGTGATGATGTATTCCTTTTATTCCTTGGTTTTCTAATATTGAACATAAAATGCAATATGGATTATGTTTCTAAACATAATATTCTGCATCATATCAGGAAAGCATTCCATGTTGCTTATGGATTGTATGATTGTCTACTAGTTTGTGTTTTAGAGAGGTGTAACAATAAGTCTAATTTTATCCCTTCCTTACTTTGCTAAGTGGCAATGAAGAAAAATGGAATTGGCAAGGAGATAATTATTGTGTCCAAAAGGATTCTGATTATGGTAAGTGGTTTTTTGCTTGGATGTGAAAATGTGCCTCTAAAGCTAGTGATGGGAATGAGGGAGGTAAGAAAACATATTGTTTGCTGATGTCTGGGTGGTGTTATTGTTTTCATCAGATGTACCTCAATGCTTATGGAATGAAGTGGCTCTGAATGAGGAAGATCTCTCCTATATGTTAGACGAAACAACCCCAGTTAAGGCTTGTGGGGATTTGGCTTACAATGTTAATCATAACGGTATTACTCTAGTTCCTTTTTATAATTGTTGATATAGTTCTTTTGCTTTGTCTAAATGTAAGTTGCCAGTTGTTTCTAATTGGAAATAATGTATTTTAGATACCATGCACAAGGAACCAGAAGAGCAAAGAGAAACTTCTTCACAGTTGAAGAGGCGCCGAATGCTACAGTTTGATTCTCAATCAATAGATTCCCCCCTTTGCAATGAAGAGATGTCATCTGCTTTTCTACGCTCAATTGTAAATGATATATATCCCTTTATTTTTCTGATATTTTCATCAATTAAAGCCTGTCGTTGTTGTAACCTTATTGCTACAAATTTATTCTGTGAAATTTAAAATGTCTGCTGATACAAGGTTTAGATTGTTAATCGGGAAAAGCCTATGATGATTTGTCTCCATGTGCAAATCAATAGTGGCATATATGATATTTAGATGTTGTGTATATCTAATTATACAGTAGAGGTTTGGAGCTTTAAAGATGATCATTCTTAGATGAAATGTGGTTTTCTTTTACTAGCTTAACTTTGCCTTGAATCCAGCAAACATTTTACCCTTCTGCTTCATCTTGTCTTAAATTATCCATAGAGTACAAAAGTTTGGAATCTCTACTCGTAAAAAGGAATCCACTCTTGATCTTTCTAGAAGTTAATGTTTTTGGTTCTACATTCAGGAGAGGGAGGACTCCCTTGAAGAAGTTTTACCTCAAGCATCAGATTGGATTCGTGGGTTTTCAGGTTTGTCTCTTTCAAGATTCTGTTCTGAAACCATTTTGAACTTGGATTATATGATTTTATCTCAATATTTGAGAATTATATAATCATGATCTCTTCTGTTTTAGCAGATATATCCGCTTCCTGTTATGAGGTCCTGGATCAATCATCTGAGGGGTGGCTTGCTGAATGCCTCAATGACACGGAGATGCATTTTAGTCCCAGTGATATGTATGCTTCCTTAAACTTGAAGAATCTAGTTTGATTACTGTTCTGCTAAAAAGCTGACTGATTTATTATGCGAGACTCAGGGATTTTCCTGGAGCATCTGATGTTCAAATTGATGTATCAGGTACATGTACTTTTTTTTTCCCCATCTGCGTAATATGCATGCACATGTGTTACTTTATCATGTGATGTGTGTAATATTTATTATGTAAAGAGCATAAAATTAGCCTGCTGCTGTAGAGTTTTGCAATAACCCAGTTGAAAATGAAGCAAATGGGGTTCAAAAGCGCATGTCCCGGACTCCTCGGAATGTAATTTTTAAAGGTGCTCTCGTTTCTCTATAATTTTTTGTTTCCTGTTTCTTCTTGGCACTCTATTGAATATGTTTCTCAATAGATTATTTATTCTAGCATTATTGCGGATTTTTTCAATGTAAAATCCTAGCAAAATTGACTGTCCATGATTTCCTTTTTTTTTTTTTTGGCACCCTTAGGCAAGAAGTCTTTTATAAGAACGCCCACTAAGTTAGCTTCTTCTGTTGTGTATCCTTTTGCCTTCATCAAACCCTGTGGATTCCATGGAGATGTTACTCTAAAGGACATAAACCAGCGGATTCGCACTCCCCCACCATCAAAATCAAAGCAAATTGATGAAGATCCTGCCGTTTACCCCACTTCTGCCTTTTCTGGTAAGCCTGTTGTTGGCAAAACTAAAATCCGCACTGAAGGGGGAAAAGGAAGCATCACAATTATGAGAACCAGAGGTTGAGTAGATAGGCATCAATCCAAACTTCTGGTTTTGCAGCCTGATGGACTCATCACATTGTGTTTTGGGTTTTGAGAGTTTCTTTAAAACTTTATCTTTTGCTTGTCCTGGACCTTCAACTATAGATGTTAATAGTATTTTTTTTAGGTGTTTTTGGAATTCATAAATCACATTAAAGTGTTATGTATCCAAGTAAACTTTTAGGTATCAATGGTACTCATGTCATACATTCTTGACTTTGGTCTAGGACTAATGAAATCTTGATGTCAATGAGATCTTTGTATTTTCTTTATCTTCAGAATCAGAAATGCTGATAGTGCTTTCACTGAGTTCAAGCTAAACTAAGCATGAAGTAGAAAACAGAAAATGTTGATCTTTTGCCCATTACAATCTCTATATATACTACATTATCTACAATTTTAGAACGGAATAGAACAAGTTCTAAGTTTGAAATTAGGTATTTGTATGGCTACCTTGCATTAGGGTATCTAAGTTCTTGAGTTGCCTAGGGTAAATGGATAATGTTATGTTAATGGAAGTTGCTTTTAGCACTCTAGAGTAGCAGAGTTAAGAGTATTTGTCTGAAAGAGTTGGCCCCAGATTCCTTCCATTTTGTGTGCTGACTACGTAGTAACTGATAGCAGGTTGTAAATTTTTCTGGAGTGCATCATTAGTTACATTTTTCTGAAAGTGCAATTCTTTGTCACAGTAGTATCTGTACTATATGTTTGCATCTTGTGCTTTTTCCACTCTGATCTCAGCTGGAGATTGAAATGAGTGTTCAGCACCCTTTCATTCATATCAAAAGTTGGAAATAATGAATAATGAATTTTATTTTATATGATTTCTACTTTAGTAATAAAGCTCTAATGAAATTTTGAGCTAATAATCTTACAGCACTAAAAACTATTACTAAATTAGAGTTTGGACTAGTAATTTCACAGCATGAAGTATGATTCTAAATTTCTAATATCTCTAAGCTGCTCCATTTGGTGTGAGGTGGTAACCCATTTTGGACATATAGCTAGAGATTTTAAAAATCATGGTTCAGGATATAAGCTTACCATTTCATAGAGTTCCTCTAAAGCTTAGAATTGGCCTTTATGAGCAGTGAACATGTATGGTTTCAGTTGGAGCCTTCGTTAGTCCACTCTACTTGCAGTTTTCTCCTGGGAAGTAGAGAAAGATCCCACATGTTTACATATTTTGCTATTGAATGTTGGGAAACTGTAGAATGACTCTGGTTAAAAAAATGCTTAAAAAGATGTGTCCATGCTATGGCAGCAAAGCATTTAAGCATTTTCCTAGCGTGCAAAACAAGTGGTGCTAAATTGACAACAAATCTTTTTAGGGTATATATATCTGGTTCAATTTTTTAGTCTCAAGATTTCTAAATTTATGATAGAAAAATGTTTCTGAATATATTTTCTAAAAGAGGTATTAGGTTTGATATAGAGTCTGTTATAAGATTGGCTGTGCGATACATTTAATGCATTTACATTGGCATGTAGTCTTTTTGAGCTTAAATGAACTGAAGAAATCTATTTATAAAAATTTTATTTCTTTAATATTGGAGTTGCCGTGGATATATTTTATGGATGATAAAGCTCTTTCTCTTAAATTTTGTTAACAAAATGAGACTTTATATTTTTTTAAAAAAATACATTATAATGATTTCAATTGATAGTTAATTGAGCTGTGATTCACGTAGTTGGATGGGCACAGAACGTGGGATTTAGAAAAGTTAAAGCACGAAACTTCCTGCTGGTTTGTTGATCCATCATGCATGACTATTATCGTATGGTTGCTTTGCTTCCTTGGCCTCACCCTATTGGAAACTTCCGCAAACTTCTCCCTCTTAGTAGCCATCTGCCGATATGGTTACTATTGCTGTCAGCTTTGTTTGGAGAGGAATCAGTTCAAAGACCAGCAAACAACAACCATATTAGAAATTGGTTCAGAAATGAGTATTAATTCAATAATACAACAATCATTTCATTTATACAAATATGAGATTAACGATTTCAACTCTGTGAAAGATTTAATTTATGATAAGAATTGAGTGGAGTTGAATATTGTCAATCTCAAGCTTAACTTGATAAAATTTTTAAATTTAACTCAATTTTATTTATATAAAATCTTTTGTAATATTAAATTTAAATTTGAACAATTCGATTGCATTTAAAATTTAAATTGATTTGATTTAATTCTATTATTTATATAAATATATTAAAATAAAAAATCTCAATTAGAATATTCGAATTTTGTTTGACAACCTATTCAAATAATTGAAACTGCATCTTGGCTTCGACTAATCCATTTCAAATATTTTTTTGATTTTATTTCAAATATTTTGTAAACTGTTTTAATTTATTTACACTTCTAATTAACCATAAATGCTAATTTCTCAGCTAAATTTAATAAAACAATCAAAAACTTGTATTAAAATATGTCAAAAACATTAAAAAAAATGAATATCAAGTGTCAATATTTATTGCACAGTGAATAAGTGAAATAATTTTAGTTAACACCTTTGGATGAGTCCATAATAAAATAAAATAAATTAAGTTTACGCCATTATTAACTAGAAAAGGGTCTAATTTGTGTCACTCCTAGGCCCACTTCTTAAATAATCTACAAAATTGACATGTGGGCTATTTCGGATAATACCAATGTAAGTCTTAAAATGGAAAAAAAACAATTTTTTGGGTGAATGCCATGAATAATGAAATTAAATTATTCTTTTCTAAATTTTTTCTAAATATTTAAGTAAGGTAATTTTATATCAATATTTTCATTTATGGTGAAATTAAATTATAATTAATTTTTATTGTAGTTAGTTTTTCTACACTTTCAATAATTGATATTTAATCTTATAAATCTAACATTTTAGATATAAAATGTCTTAGATACCTAATATAATTAACCTACTCATAAACATGTAAATCTAGGGGTGAGTAAATGGTATGTTCGGTTTGATTTTTTGTTAATAAATCAACTTTTTAATACTTAAAATAGAACGAACTAAAATTTTTGAAAAAATCAAATTAACCAAACGATTAAATCGAAATTTATGTGTTTATAAACCGAACCAAACTGATCTTATAAAAATTTGGTTTGGTTCAATTTATTTCAATTAAATTACATGTATTTTAAATCTGATTTAATTCAAATTAATTTAATTTATTAATTATTTCGATTAATTCGATTTGTTCGGTTTTCTATCTAAAAAAACCAAATTGAAAATTAAAAATTAATTTTTTTAAAATTATAACCTAACAAACCATTTTCTGTGTCCCGCCAAGGGCGTTAGCTCGTACTACCCGAAAAATTCTTTAACGGCTTCTAACTGTTAAAAAAATCCAAGGCATGTATCATCGAATATACTCTCTTCCGATTCCTTTTCCTCTTCGCTTTCCTCCTTCTCCCTCTTCTTCTTCTTCTTAACTCTCTCGTCTTCCTCCTTTCTTCCATAAAAATCTATCTCATAAACTAAACTACCGCTTCATTTTTTTAAAAAAATATATATAAAAAAAAACTCTGTTTTCCATGAACAATCCATGACTATGGCTTTTTCCTCTGTTTTTGTAATCAGAGGTTTGTTTCTACTCTTATCTACTGCTTCCTCGTTCCACTCCAAGAAAATTCCTTCCACTTTGGACGGTCCCTTTGATCCCATCACCGTTCCTTTTGATGTTAGTTTACGTGGCAACGCTGTTGATTTGCCTGATACTGATCCCCGAGTTCAGCTCCAAGTGAAAGGATTTGAGCCAGAGCAGATATCGGTCTCTCTTTCTTCCTCTTATGATTCTGTTTAGATCTCCTGGATTACAGGTTCCTTTAGTTTCTCCATATTAATCCCCTTGTGGGTTTTCTTTATTATCTTTGATTTCGTGGATCAGCTTTTAGTTCACTAATTGCTTCATGAGACAAGGGAAACCTCAAACTTCCATACCGAACAACACTTGCAACAGTGGTAGGGTCTAGTGGTGGGCTAATTTTCAAATTAGTGTAAAAAAAAAATTAGATAGATATTATTAGTTAAAAAATATTTATAAAAATTAGTGTAAAAAAAATTAGAGAAATATTACTAGTTAAAAAATATTTATAAAAATAAGGCAAATGAAAAAATATTTAAGGAAAAAGAGTAGTCAAAATTTTTCGTCCGTTAATTAAACTGACATATTATTGTAAACGAAAAAAAGGATTTTTTAAAAAATTTTTGAAGTCCCACCGTGCAAGGCTGCATGGATGCAGCAGACAGCAGACTTCAGCAGCCTTGCAACAGTGCTGCAAGGCTGTATTATATAATAATATTTTTATATTATTATATTATAAAAAAATAAAATAATAAAATTAGTATATAATATGATAAAATATTATTATATATTTTAAAATATAATATAATAATAAAATATTATAAAATAAAGTATTAAAATATTTTAAAGTAAAGTATAAAATAAAAAAATATAAATTCATTTAAATTTTTTTAATTATTTTGTCAACTATTATAAGAGACGAACAAAT
>CATIWR010172917.1:0-11433 GCA_949677035.1 Omphalea diandra
GGGACGCTTGGAACGATCTTCTTCAATGGTATAATTCACTGAATTACCAGTCGTAGCAGCTTGTTTAAGACAATCATATAAAATTATGATCAGTCAAAATTATGGCCTTTGAATTACATTTGACAAATTTCTATGGATACTTAGTATCAATAAATCAACACAATAGCTATTGTATCATGATTCCACAACATAACTCAATATCAATAAATCAACAAATATTAAATAAAATTTTAAAAATTCACTTAACAAAATTAAGAAAATATTAAATAAAATTTCACAAATTCACTTTATAATCATGATTAAAATCTCAAAAATTCACTTTATATAATGAAATCTAAAAAATTCACTTCAAAAATTAAGCTACTGTATCATGGTTCCATTTACTTGGCTAGATCCAGAAGCCTCCATCGTTGATGGAAACGAACGGTGACTGAAGACAAAGAGTAAACAACGTCGGCAACTGAAGAAGTACATAGTGGAGTCAGCGACCGAAGAAGAAGAAGCAGAACGTCGGTCAAAGAAGCAGAAGTAGAATGCTGACAAAAGAGGAGGAAGCAACACACCGACCGAAGAAGAAGAAGCCAGCGATCGAAGAGCAACGAAAGGCGTCGGCGAAGAAAGCCGAAGAGAGATCTGATCGAGGATGGCGAGGAGAAAGGAGAGACGAGAAAGGAGAAGAAAGAAAGGAGGCCTGGCTGAATATGTTTTATATCTTTCAAAACGACGTCGTTTCGTTGCAACAAAACGGCATCATTTCGTTGCAACAAAAACAGTGTTGTTTCGTTATAACAAAACAGCGTCATTTCAATCCATCAAAATGGCGTCGTTTTGATAGCGGTATACCGATGGTATACTGATTAACCCAAACCAAATATCGAAATCGAAACTGAAAAAACTCAAACCTTAACACCGAAAATTTTTGGTTTGGACTAGTTTCGATTTCGGTTTGGTTTGGCGGTTCGATTTTAGCAGTATACCGATTAAAAACCGCAAAAATTACAGCCCTATTCATCTAATGTCAAGGCTGCAAAGATAGTATGCTTTTGAAGCAGCTGCTAAGTATATGAGATGACATGTAGAGATGAACAGGATAATGGTGTGATGGAATAATGTTCAAATTCTCCTGTATGAAAGCATTTTAATTAAATGCATTGATAGTTTGCATCCGAAATCCGTAATGTCCATCTTGGATTGTGTGTTGATGGGTTTCAACCTTTTGAGACAATTTGGGCAACAATATTCATGTTGGCCAATTATTCTAACCCCTTATAATTTACTACCCTAAATGTGTATGAAGGAGGAATATATATATATATATTTTTTTTTTGTTCCAAGACCTAATAATCCTAAACAAAAGTTAGATGTATTCATGTAACTTATGATTGTCGAATTGCAAAAGTTATCAAAAATTATGTTGGAGACATATGATATTTTCGCAAAGCAAAATTTTCAATTGTGAGTTGTTTTGCTATAAACTATTAGTGATTTTCCTACTTATGGTATGTTGTATGGATGGAGTACTCAAGGCATACTTGTTTATCCATATCGCATATAACATACTAATGCCTTCACGCTTCCAAATAGTTGTAAGAAATCATGGTTTGATAATACCCAGAATTTTATCGTCTGATTATCTGTTGAGATGGAACAAAACTACTTTTCTGAAGAATCAAAAATGGAAGATCTAGCTCCACTTATAAGGTCAGGGATGGACATGCTAGAGGAAATCACTAAATTGCGATTGATGAATGTAACTAAATTTGGGTATGAATATGTTAATGCTCAAATAACAAAATGGACAAGATGTGGGCGGAAGAAATAAAGTATATTTTAGGATTTGCCTTATTAGAGTACAAATTTAATAACACATAATTTTGGATGCCATGCACATTGAGAAGAATATGTTTGAGAATATTTTTAATACATTGATGAATATAAAAGATAAATTTAAAGATAATGCCAAATCTAGAGAAAACTTGAACTAATTCTATAGTTGTCTAGAGTTAAAATGGGATAATGCAATAGGAAAATATCTGAAGGCAAAATATACACTTGATAAGCAAAGTATATAAGTCTTATGTGAATGGCTTAAGAATATTTGATTTTATTTTAAGATGAGTATGTATCCAATATGGCTTGATATGTTGATATGCGTAAGCTGAAGTTGTTTAGAATGAAAAGCCATGATTGTCATATGTTTATGCAGTGATTATTCCCTATTGCTTTTTGTGAGTTGTTCCCTTCGCAAGTATATAAACCTCTCACAAAGTTGAGTATGTTTTTTAAAGAACTCATTGCGCCGCAAATTAAGGAGAAAGACATGACACGTTTGGAAATTGACATTCCTTTGATTTTGTGTATGTTGGAATAATTTTTTTCTCTAATTTTTTTTATTCAATGGAACATCTAGTTGTACACTTGGCATTTGAAACAAAGCTGGCAGGGTAAGTGTAGTATAGATGGATGTATCCTTTTGAGAGGTACATTAAATTCAGTATTTCCATTGTACATGCCCTTTCAGTTTTAATCCATTCATTTTTAGTATATTCATATGTTTATGATGTAGATTTCTTTGACATTTAAAAACTAAAGTGACAAATAAAGTATGAGTTGAAGGTTTTATATGCAATGCATACTTAATTGAATAAGTCTCATCATTTTGCTCTTATTATTTCAAACCACATATATATATAAGGCACAAAAGAGTACCTCAAAATGATGATGGAAAAAACCCTGAAATATCCAATACTCTAAGGAATTTGTTAATATTTACCCATCCAAGTAGACCATTTGGTATACCTAAAAGCAGAATGTTGACTAATGAAAAATATCACATAGCTCCAATATATATTTTTTAGAACTGTCGTGAGGTAACGTAATATATCGAGTAAGTTATAATATTTCAACTCTTTATTTTGTACATGTGAAAATAATGATATACTAATATTATATTGTGTAAATTTTATGAAGCTTATACATTGATATATTGAAGTACATTTTTCCCAACATATCCATCAATGAGGTTGATAAAAAGTTAGAGATAGAATTTTAATATTAGTTCAAGTCATATGTGAGTATACACTAGCTAATAGTACAACAGTAAATTATAAGAGTAATTTTTATATAACCAATATAGATAATGAGTTGGTTTGTTTTTTTAGGCAAATGATCCAACAAATGGAATTACAAATCAATTTATTACAAATCTTGCCAAAGGTCCATTACGAAGTGTGACTATGTATTCCATTTACTTTGAAAATGGATACAAGTTTCATATTGAAAAAATGGTTCCAATAAGGCATCAATCAATAATGGATTAAGTATTAAGGGTTCAAACTATAGTAAAAATACATATGACTATTACAGTCAACTAATCTAGGTGCTATAAATAGAGTAAACTACACTTTAGATAATAATAAAAAAAAGCCATTTTATTTAAATGTGAATGGTTTGATCTGATGCCTAATGTTGGAATGAAAGTGTATGAAAATTACAATCTTATCAAAATCAATCACAAGCGCAAATTTAATAAATATGAACCTTTTATTTTAGCGATGTAAGCATGTCAAATGAATTACCTTCCTTATCTCAGTTTACGCTAGGATAAAGTTGATTGGTGGGCAATATTCAAAATAAAATCTAAATGATTTGTTGAAATCAAGAATGAATTTGTTATTAAGACATCGTCTTAAGCTCCATTTCAAAATGATGTAGACCATAATTTATCTCTCATAGAAATTACAGAGGACAAGCCTTTACTAATTTTAAATGATCTGAGTGAGTCATTCATCAAATTAAATGACAAAAATGATGAAATTAAGTTTGACGATGAAATAGAGCTATTATCAAAATTCAAATCATCAAAAGATATAATGTCTAAAGGTGACATAGAGTATGATGATTCAGAGTAAGTACAAAATTTCATTGTATTTATTTTTCAGTTATGTTAATGTATAATTATGAATAAAACTTCTGTTATGCAAATATTATATTAACTATATAATTTTACATGTACATTCAGATGACATTTTGCATACCTAGTACGTCAGATAGAGGATGTATTCATGATCGCAGTCCACCTCTACATCACTTTTTCCATCTAGCACACTAGCTTCGATGCTTGAAATTCCATTGATTTCGACTTCGCCTATAGATTTGACTCCTCTTTCAGCTTCATCCCCTACTCTTGATCCACCCACATCTACTCCATCTATACCATTGCATCTTAGCACTTGTACAAGGCCATTTACACAAATAGATTTGGATGATGCGCATACAGTTCATGAGCTCGAGCAATGATTTTGAATTTATTTACAACACTGGAGGTATGTAATAATTATTTTTTTTATATTTTTTAATTATTTTCTTATTTTTTATTTTATTGCTTATAATACTAACTATTTTATTATTTTTTATTTTTATAGTTTGCATTCGTCTGATAGATGCTCCTAAGCATGCTAGCTACATATGCAAAAAGATCCCACAATCTGTGAAAACTTTCTACTGAGAGGAGTTCAAGGTAAGTAATGTTTATAATTCAAAGTTAAATATTTTTAAAAAATAAGTTTTAATTATTTACTAATTTTTTTGTGTGTTTGTTGGTGGTGCAGTTTTAGTGGGACCAAGCGATTGACACCTTAGTTCAGACAACCTTCTTTAAGAAGGTTGCTTTGAGGTACAATGGTATGCTTTATGATTTGAAGCATAAGGGCAAGGAGACTTGGGTGTCTAATGAGGCTTAGGATCATTGGCAGACTCTGTGGAGTTTTTCCCATGTTTAGACTATGTCTTGCCATGCCAATTTGAACAGATAAATAGAGAAAGAAGGTCCAAGCTCAAGTCCATCTAGGCACATTGGGGGGCTTATACCCTATTTTGAGTATGCTAGACGACTGGTAAGAAAGTGTATTTCACACTTATGAATTACTATTTGATTTTTCTATTTAAGGTTTTTTCTTTTTAATTTCTTCTTTTCATTACCTTACTAATAGGATCAGGAGTTGGGATGAGAGGTTCTGCATGTTGATGTCTTTATGTTTTCATACACAAAGCAATATGACATATAGACCTTTGTTGATACATGCTCGAAGAGTGTTCATGTAAGTCATAATTTACTAATTTTTTAATTTTTCACTAATTATTATGATTATCTCTCATACTTTACAAAATGCAGGATAATATTGATCGACAGTGGGATTAGCTATCACAGCTAGCTCCCATATCTAATAAGCCTCGTCAGGTGGACGAGCGTAAGGTTTTCTTACTAGCAATAGGGGGTCGAATGAAGGGTCAGATCTATGGTATAAGTGATCGGGCCCCCCACTTCTATGACAAGTCCTCGGGTTTATCCCCATTACCTTTTGCCAAGGACTTGTAAAAAAAAGTCAAGCGATGAGTAAATGAGAGGATCATATCTTATCATGCCCACGTCCAATCTATAGATACATAGATGTGAGTTACAAAATTTTTGATGCTACTAATCAAGGATCTTTGTTATCATATGGAATGGATGATCTATATGTCTCTACTGCTTCTGTGGTGGTTTAACTCTACTTTACATCTCAAGGACAAAAGCAAATTCAAAAAGAATGTTCTATAAGTGTGCTCAAAACCAGGTATGATTTAAATCATGAGTTTGGATGTTGTTTTGTTATTTTAGATCTTTGGATTTTCATTATTTTATATTGTGTTTGTGTTTGATGAAGGGGACATTTTGTGAGTTGTTTATTTGGCATGATGAGAGGTACACAGAGAGAACACAACTCATAAAAAGGCTCACATTAAGGATTAAAAATGAAAAGTGTCAAAAAGAGAGGAAGAATGAAGCAACAATATCAAGGAATGAAGAAGTTACATTGATGAAGGAAGAAATTGTAGCTTTGAAGACGAAGTTGAAGGAAGCTCATAAAGCTTGTAGGGAAATGAGGGAGGAAAGAAACTTGATGCTGTTAGGAATTGTTTTTATGTTGTGCTTTTATTTTGGTGTATTTTGGGAAAAAAATTTGGAAAATAAATGAAGGGAGGTATATTTGTTGTTTTTGTTGAAAGGATTGGTGATGCATTTTGCCTTTAACTAATGTAATATTACAACTTTTTATTAATGAAGAATGTAATGCAACTTTCTATTAAATTTTTCCTTTAGCTAATGCAACTTTGTAGCACATCTTTAGTTGTAATGAGAATGTCAAAATATGTAGAGAACCTGTAACAAGTTGTATCTATTATAACAAGTTGTATATTTTATAATTTACATGAGTTATCATTCTCAAGAGAACCTGTAAGGTTTGTCAATGAGTACAAACTATAACAATAACTTGTTATAGTATTGAATTCAATGCTTATAAACAATAACTGTTAAAGAAGTTTCATTCCATTGAAATAATTTGTTATAATATTTGTTTACAATATTTAATCATCAATACTGTAAAAGCTAAATTAGCTATCAAATGTGCATTAAGGAAACCTAATTGTACTACCTTTACAAAAAAAATAACCGATGTAAACTTATTCTAAAACAACCTCGATTTGCATTATAAGCAACTTGCAAAAATTATCAACACCCTGAGTTTGTCATTCCTTTATAGTATAGGCTATTAGTTGTCCAACAGTAAACAAAAAATGTTACATCTTCACTAAGTTTGTCTTGTACATATATCCATATCCTTTTTCTTTGCATGACTTCTAAGCTACCTTGCCATTTTACAGCTGCCTACTTGTAATAGCTTGCTTCCCTTGCCATTGCAGTCCTTTTGGTTCATGTCCTATGATAACCTAAGAAATGCAATATTCATTAGCAGTCACATTCAAAAATTAGTTGACAACTTAATGTAAAGGAGCATAAATCACACACTCACAATTGCAGAATCATTTGATTTCTTCCTAAGAGATGTCCATGTATGCTAAGATGCACTTTGGGTATTAGGAAACCTTAGCGTTTTACTAGTGAATGTTGTAGTTCTAGTGTGTGCCTTAGGTTGCTGGCTTTGTCCTTATGTTCTTTGTCTTTTAAATGGATATGATGGTTGGATATTAAAATGATACCATTTTTAAATGCAAGAATAAAATGATTCAAATCTAAACTGAAACAAATAAAATGATTCAAATCTAAACTGAAACAAATACACAACATACTTGTGATACAAAGTGTCTTTGTGATGATTAAGCCTTTTGTTGTTGACTTTGTGCATCAGTTCTTTGTCTTTTTGATTGCTTTGATGCCTAAAATTTAAAGTGATGCAATATTAAATTCCAGAATAAAATGATACAAATATGAAATTCAACAATTATAAAACATACTTGTGACTAAGAAGGTCTTTGTGGACAGCTTCTGACATTGTGTCCTGCTCCCTTACAAATCTTGCATGTCATTATTGTTCCTTTTCATGAAGCATTGCTTACCTTTTTTGGCTCATTTTTGTCATTCCTCCTTAATTTCTTTGGTTTTCTAGGTCCTTTCTTGAATTTAGATGGATTATAGCTTTAAGTCATATTTCTGGCCACATAATTCCTCCTCTAACAGGCTGCATGCACATAGCATATGCTATGGAGTAAGTTGACTTCTTGTACCAATGTGCAATGTAATCTTTTATATTCTCATGTGCATTAAGTATAGCAGAAATAACATGGAGACATGGGATTTCTATTAAATCTCATTCCCTGCAAGAGGATTTCCTTGTATTTAGTTATACTTTATGCCTAAGGTCTTAATTAAAAATGTAGGCTACCTTATACCCTTTATCTCCATTGAAGATAATGCACCAGTCAAAAGACTTCACCTTATGTTTCTCTACTTTTTTCATTGCCCATGGAGACACATCATATATCCATATTGACTAAGATTGTCTCTTGTTATCCTCTTCATAACCCACACCCTAATGTCTTCAAGCATTATGATGATACTCTTGCACCTTGCAACCGAAATCTCTCCATTAAAAGTCTTTGCAAGGTTGTTATCCACTATGTCACACTTGACATCTGATTTAAAGAACACCTTGTAGAAACTGACCAAATTGTAATTCATCATATCTTCAACTATCCCTTCTCCTAACTTTTTTAGTCCATCTACATTATGATTACGTTTAAGCTCTTAAACTGGTTTTGAATTTTTAGTAATGTCATAATAATGGATTTTCCTCCTTATTCTAATTATACGAAATATATAATAAGGTGAATTATAATGTTTTAAAGTGGAAAAATATTTAATAAACTAATTGTAATAGATTTAAGAAAGGAAAAACGCATTGAATTAATACATTGCCACAAATAATATACAAATCTTACCTACCATGCAAAGAAACCAAAAATACATGAGAGTAAAAGCAGAAGAAAAATGGGTGGAGCAAAATTGCCAAGGTGGAGTGGGACCACTTGTACATGCAATGTAAAACTAAATAATGGTGGTGCCTTTCAAAACAGCATTTCAAAACACTAACTCATAGAGCTTTAAACAAGGGGAGAGATTCCACGTATTTCATATTTCTTTGTCAAATTGTAAAACTGAGCTGTTAAAGTCTCATAAGCATCCCTTAGACGGCCCAATTTTTGTTGCTCAACATATTCGCATTTCAATAATTTATAAAAAAGCATACTCCTATATTTGAAGTCAGAATACCCGTACTGGAAAAACTGGTCAAATGATTTAAAGCATCCATCGCAGTAACAGATTTAGCATCAGCAACACATGCATGACTAATTCCAACCATGTCTGAAACAAATTTATTACCTACACTGTCATAGTATGTATAATAGATAGTGCAAGTAAAATTTTTTCCTTCATTTTCTTGCATATCAAAATTTGCAGCAAGAAAACACAATTGTCGGAGTACAAGTCTAAGGTCAAATCTAATGGAATTTTGATAGTTACCATCTATAAATTTTATATAAAAACTAGTGCATAAAATAATGCAAACTATATGGCTAGTATAAGTAATGTATTTGATACGATACTAAAGGTAAAGAAACATACAAATATAGGCTGCAAAGAAATTATACAATGTTTGCTATGGAAAATGAAAAATATTTTCTAAAAGCATATTAATTTAGGCCCTTGGTGAATGAAGTGTAAAATCATATAAATATACAAATTTCATTTCAGAAATAAATAAATAGAGCTAGGACATAAATGATCAAAGTGCCTTTGCCTTTTTAACTCAAAAAAGAGTCCCATTAGGGCTGGAGACTATTTGAAAGAAGTGGATTAGGCAGAACAAATTACTTTCTTCAATCACTAGTAGCAAGGAATGGGAGAAAACCAGTTTCACTCGTAATTGTCTCCACATCTGCACAACGCGGCATGAACAAAATGTTTATCGAGAAAGTGATTTATGAGAGCCATTTCTTTGATTTCGTCTACCAAATTGGATGTCAATGATAAGGTAGCTGTATCTGTTATCATTTGAGCTATGTTGATGAGATCTGGCTGATTACCCACCATAGAGATGTTCGAGTAGAATGAGTCAACTACAGACTATACGTCTTGAGCACAATCACAACATCAAATTTTCTTATTGATCCAGTCGTGTTTTGTGTCTTTTCAGTTGTAGCCACACCAACCCAAAAGCAAAAGCATGAATAGTTTTGATTTGGGATTTGAAAAGGGTACCGATGAGGGCGATGAAGAAGCAAAAAAAGGGTTTTTGATTTGAGTTTTGCTAAATAATTTTTTATTTGAGTTTTGCTGAATAGTTTTGATTTGGTTTTTTGTTAAACAAAGGAAATGGGGGTTTTATTTTGATTTGGGTTTTTTGCTGAACAGAGGAAAAGGAAGAGGAAGGGGGGTTTGTCTTGTTTATGAAGTGGTTTGAACCGGACAGCTGGCCGATTCCAGTTTCACCGGTCCGATCGGCTGGTCCAGTCCAGTTTTCAAAACCATGACATAAACAACAAAATTATTTAAAAGTTAGAAGTTAAGCGCATAAAAGAGTGAATGCCAATACTGGATGAATCTCAACAATAAACATTCTGAGATCATCTCAAAAAAGCAGAACATGAGGATCCAAAAGCAGGAAAATAAAAGTGAATCATCAGCAACAGAATTTTTTAAAAGCTAAACTTAAGCATAAAACAAAGGTAGTATAACAGTGTTTTAACCTTAAGAGTAAATCTATGTTGAAATTATGTAGAAGAAGCACGCAATGAGATAAAGAAATCAAAAGCAGAGTCTGCTTTTGATGTGAACAAAGGATATTCATACTTCTCATAAATTTAGAACAGCAATTAATCCTTGCAACGGCCAAACAATAATAGCAATCTTGCTTTTTAAATGAGAGGTAAAATCATTTTAAAACAATTCTTTTATAGTAATATAAGCATATATAATCAGTTCCCGTTACATGGTAAATGGATAAAAGATAATTTAAGCTAACAACCATTACAAAATTCACAGCTTTGAATTTATCAAAAATCAAACACCAAAATTGCAAATATGGCAATAGAAAACTACATTTTTCCAACTATATAAAGGCAAAATATTTGTAAAACTAAAGAAGAGCAGACTAACCATATTAATTATAGATAAAGGACAACAATATTGCTTGTAAATCTAAAATAGTCACTAATATAAACCCGAAAAGAAAAAAATTGTGGTTGCGTTTTTCATAGGCAGAGCATAGTTTAATAGATGAAAAATAACATCATATAAAATAGAATAGTTTAATAGATGAAAAATAACACCATATAAAATATAATTGTTTAATAGATGAGAAATAATAAAAAGTATGCCTCAAAAAATATAATAAATTTATTGCATGCACTTTTTTAAGTTGCTATCAACAAAAAGATTAAAAATATAAACATGAAATGAAATAACATATAAAACACTAAAGTATAATCAAACAGATGGGAAGTGTCACTTCAATTGACAGAAAAATAACGAGCATAATTTTTTTGGCAAAGATTGAAAATTTTTTCATAATATTATAAATTTAAACATGCAAACAAATAATTACATATTGTAAGTTGAAAAAAGTCTAATAACATGATATATATAGAAAAATCATTCGCTAAAAACATGCAATCTTAAGGGCTTCTTTGGATTGATGGTTTATAAAGGGTTGAAAAGATTATTAATGGAATGTAATGGATGAGTTTGGTTTGAAAAGAAAATGTTAAATTATATTTATATTTCAGATGGTAGGAATGAAAATGAATGGTTTGAAATTAATTTTGTTTGTTTTCAATAGAATGGAATGAAATGTTAACTTAAAATTGATAAAAATACTTTTAAGTTAATGATTAATTTAATTTAATTAAGAATATTATGTGACTTGATTTAATCTAATGTATTTAATTATGAGAAATTAAATTCTCATATGAGAATAATTTTATTAATTTTGAGAAATCAAATCATTTATGAGAAATATTTCATGCCATGAAAATAATTAATTATGAATGATTTGTTATTTAATTTAAATAAATTTAATGTTAATTTATTTA